>QFDX01001027.1:0-17568 GCA_003315875.1 Lactifluus piperatus
GGTAAGGAGGCGAAGGGGTGGGAGGGAGAAAAGCCCTAGATCGCAAGAGGAGGAAATGACTCGAAATGGCAACACAAGTTGCACCTGGGCTGGTATGCTGCCGCGGGCGCGGCCTAAACTAAACCCAGAACAAAGGGGTCCACACATTTCTCACTTGTTCCATGAATCAGCATTTTATTATTTTTATTATTATTCCGAAATGTCCGATTTTTCTCCCCCACCCCCTGGAAAGTCCGAGTCCCGATGGTTTGTTGACTACTTGCGTTCAAATGGGTTCTTATAATATAAAAATATAAACCTGAACGGACCGACCAAAATCAACTCGTTTGCTCCTTGCGGCAAATACGTCGCTCTTCCGAGGGTCGATTGGCGGGATAGGCAAGGCTACCATCATACAGTAACAGCGAGATATGAGATGAAGGGGGGGGGTTTCCCAAAAAAAGACCGTACAACAAAAAAAAAGGGGGTGGTGGAAGGGACGTCCTGTTCCTTATTTTTATCACAATCCCTTTCGTTCACACGTCGGCGCCCGCCACACTCCAACTGCGTTGGTAAGCGCGTGAGTCGTGGCCAGTAGTGTGTGGAGTTGTTTCTTAGGGCCCCTGCTATATTGTACCTTGAACTTGAAATAGAACGGCGGGGTAAGCTGGGTAAGGCTTACAAGTTGACCGGTTGACCTTTTGGTTAGTACTAGTGCTTGTGTCCAGACTGCCCTCCCCCCGCGCTCAAAACCTGAAGAGCGCTTCGAAGACAAGGGACTGTCACTTCCCCTTTCACACCCCGCATTATCAAAAAGCATATCTATCACCCTTCTCGGCTCGTTCCTCCTCCCACTCTGTTCGCCGGTGGGCCTTGGCATTGATTGATTGTGTTTGAGTTAGAATCCCGTACGGGGCGAGGGAAGTGTCATAGATAGATAGTACGATGCGATCAGGACAGAAATCACACATATTAAATGGATGATGATGGATGATGATGATGGGAAATGATAAATTGTTGATGTGCATGACGACATATGCTTATTTACGTCTTCGAGTTAACGGTTTTACGAGCGACGTAGTCATGGTTTGAGTTCCTTGACAGAACTCAACTCCTGACATGACATCGGATACACCGAGCGTGGGATCCCAGTTGCACACCCGACAGGACACGGTGCGCGAAGAATGTACAATACCCTTTTTTTGTGAAGGCCTGCCTGAACACTGGCAGCGATGACTATGGACAATGAAATCTCATCTCTTCGACTTTGGGATACCCAATAAAGTAGCCTGAAAGCTAACCCGCCACTGGTTCCCACAACTCCAAAGAATGAAACGAACACCAAAAACTTTTGAAAGTAGTTTGGATCCGATCCGCGAGTTAACTCTCAGGCCCCCTGGCTGTAGCGTGATATCCAATCCATCAGTGGGTTTGAAGGGTGTGCCTCAGACAGCCCCAGAGGGATAAGCTTTCGCTCCCCTGCGCCCCCCTCTCCCCGCTCCACCCCGCGTCTGTAGTGAATTATTGATGCAGTATCACTTGGCGTCTGTTTTTTTTTTGCCGAGGCGCTATGTGGGGTAGATCGCAGGGACGTCTTGCCCTTTTGCGTCTTTTGACGTACGTAAATAAACTTGATTACTGGCATGGCTGGGCTTTCCAATCCGAGTATCACATGGCGTCCGAGGAGGGAGGAGGCACACGATGGAGGACAATCGTAATGATGATGACAATGTCGATGACAGATGAATAATGCAATTACTTCCTAGAACGTTAAAGCATACGTTTTCCATCGACCTCCTGACGAGTGCACACTTGCTCATACTTGGAAGTGGGAGGATTTACCACAAAAGGCGCCATTCTAGCATGCTAATCAGGACATCGACATGCAGCTCCAGATCTGATAAGGACTTGTCCCTCTGTCATCTTCCCCAGCCTGGATGCAAATTTAGCTGGCATTAGCAAAGTACCTGTCGCACTGCCACTTATCCGGAAAGCTATCTCGTTCACTGACTGGGGTACAGTAGAGAGAGCCAGGCACTCGAATTCAAGTTAAACAGGTTGTCATTTGTGGAATGGCATCAAAGCTTGGGAACATATGGAACCTACACAACGTTACGTTGATAGCTGTATCGACCCATTATTCTAGCCAAGGATGCCTTTCGTGTGTTCTCGCGAAATTAAAAGCCTCGACGCCTGAGATTCGCGAGCTTCAGAGATCGAAGCATCGAGACTGGGATTGGCCGAGGTTGCAGGCAGAGAGAAGAAGCGCAAAAAGAACCTGGCTGGCTCAAGTGTAGGGCTCCCGACGCGCGGCCGCATCGCCAGCAGATGTTGGCTGGAACGGATGGCTCACCAGAATTCGCCTGCGGTCAAGGGGATAACGCCACTAGCTCGCCCACCTGTCTACTTACACATGCCAAAGTGTGATTTGTTTGCAGACACCTTGACTGGACATGGGGTGATCTTATGCAGGATAACAAAAGAAGCTAGCAAAGGAGTAGCTACTGGAGGACTGGTAGAGCAGAAAGAGGAACTCCTGGGACGATGCTGGTGATAATATTCGATGCGTTGTGACAGATAGTCGTGCCGTACAAAGGAGGGTGAAGATGGGAAACCGAATCATGTCCGGACGAGGGATATTGATTTTCTGACTTGGGTATTCAACAATGGGACATTGCTGCTGCATGATTATTTGGAGAGGGGAATGAGGTAGACAAAAGCGACCAAAGGAAGGAGCGAAATTGGGAATCGAGGAGAAACGATCGGTGTGAAGTATTGATTCAAAAGTACGTGATTAGATGTCGTCGGATTTTGCGCACATTAGGGGGAAGAAGAGAAGGTGGATAGAGTGAATGAAGACCCCGGAAGACATTGAAAGGGACTGCAATTACGCGAGATTGGACCTCATGGCAGGCAACGCAGCGGCTTTTGGAGGAATAGCTACGTCAGAGGCTGTCCTGAGAACGCAAGAAAGAATCGGTTCCAGAGAAGGGGTCGGGATAAGGTAGGAGGCGCTCAACAGCTGGCGAAAATATTACGTCCGCAAGGCCTTGGCGCCCTGGGGAAATTAGGCCTGGGCATGGGGGCTAGCCAGTTGCAGGAGTTGCCGGAAAAGGAGGAATTGAAGGAGACCATATGGAAGCCGTAGGATGCCGGAGAACTCGGAACTTGTGCGCTAGCGAGGGAAAGGACTGAGGTAAATCTGGAGGGAACGTGTTGGTCGAAACGCCATCGGAGAGCAATAAAGGGTGGCCACATTGGCTGTAGGGCATAAAGTTAACCCGGGTGGAAAACCTGATGGAGATGGAGAGGCGTATTTCCGGAACTGAGACCGAGAGAGTGAGTGAGTGAGTGAGTGAGGCCCTTGGCCACTACACCGAAATTGGTAAAGGATCGGGTGGATGGATGAAACAGTAGGAGAAAGTATTCCAGTATAGGCGTAGTTCCGCAGCCGCGGAGTTGCAGACAGGTGCTGCTTAATTGTTGTACACGGGTTTGAGATGTATACAGGGTGTAGGGTACGTCAGGACTCAGGGGTATGCAGAAAAGACAGCATCAGCGCCACGAAGGAAGGTTCCATGAAGAAAGTATCCAGTTAAGTAGCAGATGAACCGGTAGAGGGGAACGAGGGGAACGAGGCAGAGCGATCTAAGTGAGTGATCTGAGACCTACAGACGGTCAATCGCGTCGGTCAGTTCGCAGTTCTGACCGGGTCTCACTTACGTCATCATCTATTCACGGTTCACGTGATCGAGTCATTAACCTCGCGTCACACTCAAAGTGTATACAGTACACTTACACTTACACTCACTCATACTCTTTATCTGAATGAAATGCCAAAACGTACTTTTTCTCAGGCTGATCCCTCTTCTCCAACTCATTCACCCTTGAAAAGAATCTGTACTTCTACTCCAGCTTCTCGTTCAACCGCTAGCTCGGCTTTCTCTGGCACTCCCTATACTCCTTCCGTTTATTCTACCCCTGCAGACTCACCTACAAACCCCCTTGGCCTCAAAAGACGCGTCAATAACCTTACCCTTCCAAAATCAACCCCTTTTTCTAAACATGTCGCCCTCCGTTTTCAGCTCATCACCCCCACTGACTTTCCTCCCTCAAAGTCCTCTCTCTGGCTTACCCCCCCAGATTCTTCTCCAGAGGCTCATGTTGTCCGCTCTAAGAATCCTGCAGCTATCGACTATGCACGTGAGGGCACCTATCGCATTGTGCAGGTCCCCCTTTCATATACCTTCCGCCACCTACGCGCTCTTATCCTCTTTCTATTCTCTGGCGATCCAGAGAACCCGCCTCGTATCCCTGGCCATCTCTTTGTCGTTCACCACGGTATATCGACTGTCGATCCCGGTAAAATTACGCGCGGCAGATTACGCGTTAAACTTTCCCGCGCCCGCGATCCGTACTACTCCTCGCGCTCCCTTGCTGATCTTATAGCAGCTGCGGATGCCCAGGGGCAGGGTGAAGAGGACCTTGAGGATGAAGAAGAGGATGCGAGCTGGCGATGGGAAGGTGAGGATGATTTCACGCTCGGACATGTCTGGCAAGTCCGCTCGCGTGACCCAAAGCGCGGAATCATCTATGTGCGTTGTGGCCTTGCCCTTTTTTTTCCTTGAGTAAATGATGACCTCAGTTGCAAATTTTCTAGAACCACGACGATACGACGAATGTACATATTACGCTGAACAAGCAGACCGTGCCGCACCGCAAGGGTGTCGGCAATATGCCCTTTGTGTTCCGCGCGTATGGCGACGTGCACATCGATCCTCGCCCTCCATGCTCTCCTTCCGAGCCAGACCGCTCCCCAACTCCACTACCAATCCAAGCCCCACATCCGCCCACGCGCATCTTCCCAGTGTACAAGTGCCCCGCGCCCTCTGCAATATCACAGCATGCCAAGCCGACAGCCTCCACGACATCCGACCCTTTGCGATCATGTGATGGACCAGGCTTCACTGACGTCGACTCCTCGTCGTCCTCAGATGAAGATGACTTTGATGGCGGGCTCAACACGCGCGTCTGGAACCACACCGGAGCATTCACGCGTTTCCTCTCGCTTGTGCGTGCCAACGCGCTATCCACCTCATCCACTTCATCTTCCCCGTCCCCCTCTCCATCCGTACCGCCTTCGCCCTCTTCGCCCGTCCGCCCATTGTCATCGCCCACGAGACCCATGCGCCGTTCCAAGACCATGCCCTACACCCAAAACGCTGGAGGGCCCAGCAGCAGCTGCAGTAACAGTAGCACGACATCTCTCTCTTTACCTCGCCTCGTGGGCGTACCAAGTAGATCCTCCCCCTCGCCAGCACGCAGTCTGCCCAGTCTGACACCGGCACCGGCACGCGTTAGGACGCGGTACCGCGTCGCGAGGGCCGCGCGGAGATTGCTGGGCTTGACGGAACGTGGGCTTGAGAGCGCTGCGGCTGAAGAGGC
This sequence comes from Lactifluus piperatus, assembly GCA_003315875.1. Lineage (NCBI taxonomy): Eukaryota > Fungi > Basidiomycota > Agaricomycetes > Russulales > Russulaceae > Lactifluus > Lactifluus piperatus. Next base: position 5,425 of record QFDX01001027.1, read on the forward strand.
TGATGTAGAGGGGCGCGTGCAGGGACAGAGTAGTAAGAAGGGCATCAAGAGGGACGGGAGGAAAGAGAAGGGGCGCGCGTAGAAGGAAAGGGCATATCCGTGAAGACGACGACGACTTAGAGCGACGGCGCAGCTGAGGACTCGGAAGTATAGAATCCGTTCGCACACTTGAGTAATACTACTTTCTCGTTAAAAGTTTTGCATTGTATCATAATACCGAGGGTGTGTTTCCTTTTTCTTTCTTTCTTTTTTTTTTTGGGCGCGCGGGATATTGTAACGGCCCCCCACCGTTTTTTTTATTTTTTTATATTTGTATAATAAATGAACACCCTTTTTTTTTTCTTTTTCAAATGAAAGAAAACAACTTATAGTACGATTTCTTTTTTTCTTTTTTTTTCTTACCATTCGACACGCATGATCCTCCGCCCTATGCCCTGCTTGTGCTCCCACACAGTGTGCACTGTACCGCCCTCCGCTTCAACCGCACGCACGAACCCTTCCACGCCTCCACCAACACCAAAATAGATCACCTTGGCCGCGACAAGACATAACGGCGGCGACAATGGTGAAGTTGACGGTTCTATCGTCCCAGTCTCAGATACAGGGGCAGCACTGGGCAGCACACTACTAGTAGTAGTAGTAGTACTAGTCGCAGCTGCGCGCAGGACATCCAGGAACTTGTCAAGGCTCTCGGCGCTATATATCGTCTCGCTCGCAAGTACGATATCGTACGGGCGTTGTTGACATCTCTCCGATTTTGATTCTGGATCTTCTTGGTGCAGATGCAGGAGGTGTTTGCAAAGGGATGATGTCCAACCACCTGCGAAGAAGCGTAGGCGCACTTTGTGTAGTGTGAGAGAGGCCCTGAAGGCGGAGAGTAGTGCTGGCGTAACAGTCAACGACCCTGGACCTGCACTTGCACCACAATCGTCATAGTCGTCGTCCAGATCGGAGTAAGAGGCAGTAGTAATCGTCGCCGCCGCCGCTGCCGACTTGGAGGAGCGGTATTCTGCCGAGAGCGGGGACATGTCTAGATGTTTGTTTTGATTGTGCATATATAACAAATGATATATATGTGCATGTGTGTGTGTGTATCAAGTCAGCTCGCGGGGTGAAGCGGGAAATCGAGACGGGAGAGGAGGACGGACACCATGTGAGGAGCACGTTTGGGAAAGTGACGAGCTCGAGCACGGATCGATTGTAGTCTTGCAAGTGGATCTCGGTCTCTGGAGCATCGACGCCGTCGCTGGCACCATCACCCGGAGACAGCTCCGTCGTCGTCGTTGCAGGATGACGGACAGGTTCAGATGCAAGAGAGGTAAATAGACGGTCTAAGAAGACCAGCGTGGGCACAGCCGTCCCACAACCCAACTAACAAGTAGCACGCGAGTAAGTTAAGTTAGGGTGAAGGGGCGGCGCAGCAGCAGCAGCAGCAGTCAGAACAGAACCGAGAGTCTAATAGTCAGCCATGCATGCATTAAGCGAAAGCGCGCCGCTGCGCGCGATCCATCACCCAGAAATAAAATAATAAAAAAACGTGCGATCACAAACTTGAACTTACCTCAAGCACGCGTAATCCCTGAAGGCCGGACCCCCATAGCCCAGATGTCATCATCCCCATCTGCCGATGCGTCGTGGTCCTGGTTCTGGTCCTGAGCACCTCCCGATCGAGGTAAGCGGCGAGGTCGAGGGCGCACTCCCACGTCTTGAGTCCGCCTTCATACAAGCCCGGTACGAGGTCAGCAGGCGCATCTACAAACGAAGTAGCAGCGGCCTGTGCCTGCTGATCCGGCTGCTCTTCAATTTGTTCCGAGTCCTGAGCGAGGAGCTGCTGGAAGCGCACATCGAAGAGGTCTCGTCGTGCGAGTGTGTAATAGGTAGGGCTGTCAGCAGGACTGTCGCCTTTGGTACAGGGTAAGGTGAGTGGTGAATACGAGAGTGCGCCGGGAAGAGCGGCGAGCTATGTTTTTTTCGTTGACGAAAATGAGGGAGAGGGTTAGGATAACGGACCAAGGCTGAGAGCGGGATTTCCTCCGATGGTAGTTCCTCAGAGCGTGATGGCGCTACGCGACATTTAGTAGGGGGTGGTGCTTTGACCGATTCTTGTAACGAGATGGCATCGAAAGATTCATCGAGGTCGTCTTGGAGATCAAAATCAAAAGTAAAAGCAGACATGTCTAGGTAATAGGCGCATGGAATAGTACACTAATATATCAGGGAGGGAAGAACAAGAGAGAAAAAGAGAGAGCGCATAAACAGATGAGATGTTTCTACAATAAAGTCCTCGATAACGATCGCTTAACGCTGATATCCCACAACCGCAGACCGTCTTCTCCCACCGGTACCTCGGGTACAACATCTATATCAACTTCATTCTGCTCTTTCCAGCATCCGCGCTCGCCTACCGCCCGCCCGAGCCAATCGCCATATCCCTCCTCGAATCCATACGCATTATATCTCGGACCGGGTGGCAAAAACACATACACAGAGTCTTCTTCGTCCCCCACGGCAGCGGCGGTGCACCGCGTCTCGCGCGCCATCTCGCGCAACAGCCGCGTCATATCATCTACGCGGTAGTACCCCGAGCAGCACCCGCAAAGTTGCTCTGGCGCGGGCGGGAGCTGAGAGGGTTGTACGACGAGACGGCGGAGTGCGCCTGGTGGTGGGAGGAAGCGTTCCCAGTCGACGGGCACTGCACGTGGCTCGGCATTCCACTGTCTGTCGTGTAGACGCGGGAAGTGCGCAGGTACGGCACCGCGCTCGGCGAGCTCCGAGTGTAGCGCGCGAGCCATGTCGTAATCGAATGCGAGCAGTTCCGAGAGCCGGACGTGTGTCAGACCCGGTGCTAGCGGACGTAGACGCTGCAGGAAGAGGTCGAACGAGATCGGCGAGGCGAGGTGGAGTCGTCGCAACGCTGGCAGCGTAGGCTCTTCCCCCCCAACATCCTCCGCAGCAACTTGTTTCGTCCCTGCTTCGCCGATCTCGACCTCGTCCTCAGTGGCCCGTCGTGGTTGCACAGTTACGCTGCCCATCGCACCATCATAATCTCTTAGTCGCGCGTCGAACCCGCCGCGGATGGAGAGCTCTTCGAGGTGTGGGAAGCGGTAGCGTTTGAGGTCGGAGAAGAAGAGCCGGCCGTTCGGCGAGACGTGTATGTCATAGCACATCATCGCGAGTGTGCGGAGCGTCGGTGCGGCATATGCGAAGATCGCGCGCACAGCGCGGGCCCATGCATCTGCTTCGGCATTGAATACCGCTTCGATCCGCCTACGCTCCGCCATATCGCGCGTTACACCCATCTCTAGGTATCGCAATTCGCGAGCCCGAGGCGCAGTGCGGTTCGACACGAACAGGTGCGTGATTGGAGGTCCGCCATGCCTGCCCTTCCCCTTCCCCTTATTCCTACTCCCCACGGAATCAACGCTGGGTTGTTGCGGCTGTTCGGCAGAGGAAGAAGAGTACAACCGAATACGCTCCGCAAGGCGTACGGTCTGGATTGTGCCTGCGACGGCAAGCGTGTGCCACTGATAGGGCGCAGACATCGCACGGACATAGCGTGAGACGGAGGAGAGTGCGACGCCAGTCGGGCCCCCGTCGGTACAAGCTAGCTCAAAGATATAGGCGTGGATCTCGAAGGGACACTTCTGCATTTTGGGGTTGGTTTGGTAGAGTCGATGGAGAGAAAGAGGACGTTATGTGTTGGAGGAGGACAAGTGGAAAGGAAGAATGAATGTTCCCGTATTGTATTGACAAGTCAAGTCAGAATCTGGAAAAGGTAGCCGGTTATTTTATACGTATCCGAGAGGCCAGTACAGGAAATGAGAAAGTCTGGCTCGGGAGTTGAGAAACGTGGCCGAGGATGAAGGTGTATGATTACAATTACAAACTCGAGGCGTATATATGATATGAATGGAACCCTCACGCCAGCCAGCAGCCAGGATAAGGGACTTGATCGAGTACCTTCAGGACATCTGCTGCAGCCTTCAGTTGTCAGTTCCTACATTAGTACGTCCATGTCGTACACTACCTTGATGGATCTCTCAAGGGTCCAAGGGTCTCACTGGGCCGAGCCCAACTAGAGGAATTCCCTGCCTTGTACAAAGAATAATGATCTGATCCAAAAACAGCGCCCAGAAACAGGATAAAAAGATACTAGTACGACATGCGATAATGGAAAACACGAGACAACGAGAATTCGACTCGTGCCCAGGAATTAAAATGCCCTTTCCACGTGAAAAAGGGTGGAATCGGCCCACGCGTTCATGTACAACGCACACAGCTATAGGTTTACATACTGTGTGTCGTATCCCAATGCTTCTATCGAGCAAGAGCGAACAGGTCAACGTGCAGGTGCAGGGACAGCGTTCTCCTTTGCCTCCTTGCTCTTTTCCTTCCCTGCCACATAGTCTGCTAGCTGCTCAAACTCCGCATCCTCCTTTCCGTCCACCGCTTCCTTCAAAAGCGACATCGTGCTTTCGATGCTCCGCCTTCGAGTACTCGGGCTAGTCATAGTCGTACCCAGACTGGCGTGTCGTGCGTGGCCACGCCGGAATGGCGTCATCGGACCAGAACTAGATGTTGGCGAGGTCGGTGTCAGCGGGCCAATAGGGCTTGATGGTACGCTCGAGTTCACGTCCGCGAACGCGGCCTCGACGCTGCTTGGCGATGGCACGCCATTTACTTGGAAATCCCCCGCCGCCGGCGTCTGAGGCATCGAGGACGAGATGTACGCTTTGCCCTCTTCCGAGTTTGCGTCGACCAGGTCCGGGGGCAATCGTTCATTTTCAATGTCCGATTTACGTCTACAGGTGTGAAAAAGTGTGTCAGTGTCAACGACGGGACGGGAACTAACAGGACGTACGCATCATCGAAGCCCTTGATGGCATCCTTGATTCCTTCTGCACCCAGCGCCAAAGTACCACAAGGCAACTTGGCAGACCCAGACATGCTCTTGAGCTCTGATACCCGTTCCGACTCCTCGCTGCAAGTATAGCTCAATGTATGGTTCGGGATTACAGAAGAGAAAAGGCCGCCTACCGAAGCAACGAGAAAACGCGCGCCATCCGGCCAACGGCAAGAATTTTGCTTCTGACAATTCTCCGCCGCTCCGCCGTATCTGCAGGCGTCACATTCGTTGTTGGGATGACCGCAGACTCCTCGTCTGAGCCTTCCATAAGTTCTTCTTGGGTACATGTATTCAACACCGCAACGAGCATATCGGTAACTTATTTGGAGTCCTCACGTCAGTCATGACGCCACAAAGAAATGGTCATCGAGGGCACTCACTTTTCTCCCCAACGAACGGCAGACTCCAGGTAAATGCGTCCATAAAGTTGGGCAGCCAGTACGGGTGCGGCGTGCAATTAAACTGACGGATGTTCAAGACGTTTGCCTCGTACTTGAGGATCGCTGCCTTGTTGTTGTACACATCAAGATAGTTTGGAGCCGAGAAGAGTGTCATCACGGATGGGAAGCCAGTTGTGCGGGTCTTCCGGTACATACGGTAACTGCATGTACAATTAACCTTAAATTTGATGCGCGAGTGAAAGAGACGTACCCAGCATCTTGCGCTTCGTGCGCGCGGATTATGGACAACAAGCGATTACGCTCAAGGAATGCGCAAGCTGCTTGGTAGGTGAAAAAATAAGAGCAGCCGCGTACATGATTATGGACGAAGCTCTCCGAGCCCTTCTCTTGCCCAAAGTCCTCGACAGGATCAGACCAGAGGATGTCACACATGAGGCCAGAAGTAGGTGGCTCACGGAAGCGATCGAGCTGAGGGACAGGCACATAAGGTGAGGCTTCGAATCGCTTGCCACGAAGATGACGTACGTTACGAATGTCTTCCAAAGTATTGAGTTCAGGTGACAGCCCACCGTGAATGCAGAAAAACTGCTTGTTCATGATGGCAGCAAGGGGGAGTGCGCAGAACGAGTTCATGCATGCTTCGTACAAGCGCTCGGAGTATTTACGCTTACCTGTATGCAACAGAGGATCAAGCAGGTATTACGATAAGTGTGAACATGCTGACTCACACTCTAATTTGAATGTGAAGTAATCAGTCAAATGTCGACATTCGTGGTTACCTCGCAAGAGGAAGATAGTGTTTGGGTACCAGATCTTGAGCGACCACAGGTAGAGAACGCACTTCGGAGACAAGTTCAGACAACATTCAGACACATAGGGCTGCTGGTACGCACCTCAATGCTGAAGTAACCCCTGTCGACATAATCACCCAAGAAGAGATATCTGGTCGTGGCGGGATTTCCGCCGATCTCGAAAAGTTTCATAAGATCATACTGGACACAGGGTTAGTGATCGGGTATACGTAGACCGTAACAACGCAAAACGTACGTATTGGCCGTGAATATCGCCGCACACTGTGATACAAAAGACAGATCAGCTGGTCGAAGTATCACAGGGAGGCGCAAGTAAGGGGCACAGAGGTAAAGGTTTGGAGAAACTCACCGGTTACTGGCGCATCGACGTGGAGTAGATTGTCTTCGGTATGCAAGACCTCGGTAGCCTTCTCGATAATGTAGAGGGCATGATCCTCTTTGATCCTTCCCTCCCTGTAAAAGTGATTCTTAAGAAAGGCGATATCTGGTTTTCCCCTTTCCGTTTTGGAAAAGAATTGGTCGTCTGTGGGGATGTTCATAGCCGGGGCTTGAACCTGCATTTACATTCCCGCCACGTGCAGATGGGTCGGGTAATTATAAGCAAGGCTATGCAAGGTCTAGGGGTGCGGGTGAAAGTACCTCTTTAACGACCCGTTCCTGTGTGCTGACGATGTAACCATTTTCGAGCTGGTGTTGAGTAAAGTCGATATCTGTAGTTGGGCCTCTGACTTGTATCTCTTTAATCGCCCGCTCTAGCTGGGTTCCAGGGGCCATAAAATTAAAAAGCTAGAACGAGGGAAGTAGACGATAGGTTGAAGAGTGACTTGCGACGCTCGCCGGATTTTCCGTCTGCCGTCCGATACCGTCAATCGTCAGATCCACCTCATTTCCCATTTTAGAAATACCCCTTGATGTCCAACCCCTTATATTAATATTAATATCGTCATCCTTTTCCTTGATTTTGGCCGTTGATTTTGGCCGAGGGCTGAGAATTGACCCTGCAACATGTTTCTACCGACCTAGCTTCGTCACTATCCGCCACGTTAGCACTCAAGGTGGTTATTTACATTCACACGCCCATAATCATCACAATCAACGTACGCCACTTCAGCTTCATCGTCTTCACTGTCGGATCGATATTCACAGAGCATCAAGTTAATTTGCACCCACACCACAATGACTGGCGTATCATCAACGTGATAGTCACCCCCAGATGGATTGGCCGAACTTCGATTGGCCTACATTGAACAACGTTCACTTGACTGCCAGAGTGAGTGTTTGCGTATGACCTGTTTGGCTTTGTTGGTTACAAGAACAATGATTGGATTTTGAAGGTAGCAAAAGAAGTTGCTCCACTTATCGTGTGCGCACTTAATGGTTCCAGTTCAAATTGAGACGTACTTTGGCTGGATGTTATCTGTTATGTCGCAAAGTCAAGCTACCAGCGTGGGCCTATGAACAAGAGGGGACATGTAATAAGAATGTCGATTGAGTCAGAAGACCATTTTGTCCCTGCCGCACTTTGCGAACCGGATAGACGCCGAGAAAGCCGAACCTAGTCGCGACATCGTCACACAACCCGGGCCCCGCGGAAGAACAATGAGCCGAAGGCAACCAGCTCACTTTGCCTTCCGTCATACCGTGACGCTCGCAGGCAAATCACCCAGCGGCACTCTATCATTAGCGATCATAGAGACTACGCAAGCTAACTCACAGGCTGCAAAGCCGAAAGTTCAGGGACTATCAGACGCAGAGCAGGCAGAGACGTACGAAGTGCTCCAGGAGTTGTTTCCTGATATGTATGCGTGCCATGGCGTGGATGCAGCGCACCTGCAGTGGCTTGTATTGCCATCGTTTATCAATAATATGCTCACGGCTCACCTTGCGTTGCTTGGCGTATCGGACCGTACGTCGATTTCCCACAGAATCATTTATTCCCTGCTCGAGTCATCGTCATCAACGACTGTCTCAAATACCTCCATCTGGTGGCCGGAGATGTGCAGTGGGAAACAAAAGTACATGGGGGATGAATTCGGAGTACGAGTTCCTTTATTCGGAAGATCAAAAGGTCCATTCGTGGCTTATGCAAGCGAATTTTGGCCGTGGCCGCAACATCTCAGATCTCAGGGCCTCTGGACCCGCCGGAGGAGAGCAACTCGTCTCCGTGTTCTGTGATTTCATGCAGTCAAAGTAACGTTCTCGTCAATTTTGATCGCTTGGTTACAACAGAAAGCAATAAGTAAGCGGAGTGTGCTTTCCGCTTTGAAGTTTAGAACGTCTCGGGACCACGGGCCTACTCCGACAGTGTCATCGACTTGCCGAGTAGATCCGAACAGATCTTCCCACTGCGGAGAGTCAGGTTAACGCCAAGGCGGTAGGGAGTTAAAAAGCTTTCTCACATAAGTTAGTTATAGTCAACCGATGACTTGCATGATCAGAGCGAGCGCAGAAGCCTTGGGGTCGAACCCGTCGCAGTGCCCAAGCGAACCCAAATTTCTAAAAATCAGTCATGAATGCAATATTTTCAGTAAGCTACAATAAGTACGAGAAATACAAGGTCAACTAGATAATCCGCCTCCTCCCATAGCAAGTAAACTAATCAAAATAACACAACAAATAAACAGCAAGCACCAACGTAACGACAGCTTCCACATCGAGCACGTCCCGCATGCTACGACAGCAGCTACCCAAAAATTACCGCCGGCGGTGTAGTATTGACGCCAGCCATCCTTTCTTTGTCCTCTTAAACGGCGCCACGGTCGTGCTCGTAGATGCGCTGTTGCTCGTGCTTGACCCAACGGGTGCGCCCTGACTCGGACTCGGATTCGCACTTGCACTTGTAGTTGTGCTTGTACGGGGCAAAGGCGACGATTGGAGGGGCCGTTCCTCGGGTCGGACGTCGACCGGAGGTAGGCGCTCGTTTTCGATGTCCGACTTGCGACTACAATCCTCGACATCAAGGAATGTGCCAATGGGCAGCCTCGAAGAGCCCGATATACTTTCGAGCTCAGATACGCGCTCGGTTTCCTCACTGGTAACAAAGATTGCCGAAAAGGGTAAGCGACTGCTCAGTGGGAAAAGGACAGAAGTGCCCACCGCCCCACGGCCAAGATCTTGCTCTTGATCACCCGGCGACGCTCGACGATGTCAGGGTCAGTGGGTACCACGCTCACCACTCTCCCATCGAGATCCTCCTTGAGTTCCTCCTGTGTGCATATATTCAGGACGGCGGTCAACATATCCGTAACTGTCAAGCACCGTCAATCAAGAACAACGGGCAGCATAAAGGCACGCAGACTCACTCTTCTCGCCAACGAACGGTAAACTCCAGCTGAACGCATCCATAAAGTTGGGGAGCCAGTACGGATGTGGCATATTGTTGAACGCCCGGATGTGGAACTCGTTCGCCTTGTACGTGACTATCGCCGCCCTGTTGTTATAGACGTCCAGATAGTTCGGCGCAGAAAACAGTGTCACGACGCTCGGAAATCCATTATTGCGACTCTTGCGATACATGCGATACCTATCAATAATTTCCGGCACCAACAAACATTCTGCTCAGCCAAGAGGATGAAAGAGAACGACGAAAGATTGACGTACCCAGCATCTTGCACTTCGTGTGCGCGGATGACAGAGAGCAAGCGATTGCGTTCAAGAAACTCGCACACGGCTTTATGCGTGTAGAAATACGAGCAGCCCCGCATGCTGTTGTGCACAAAGTTCTCCGAACCCCGTTCCTCTCCAAAGTCCTCGATCGGGTCCGACCATAGGATATCGCACATGAGACCTGACGTGGGTGGCTCACAGAACCGGTCTAGCTAAAACAAGATATACAGTTATGGTGCCAACTTAAATATGATGAGATGGAAGACTTACATTGCGGATATCGTCGATTGTGTGCAGCTCGGGTGATAGACCGCCATGAATGCACAAGAACTGTTTGTCCATGATCGCAGCAAGCGGCAGCGCACAGAACGATTGAATGCACGCCTCATATATGCGTTCAGAGTACTTGTGCTTGCACTCAACCTTGAACGTGAGATATTCGGTCAAGTGTCGGCACTCGTGGTTTCCACGAAGGAGGAAGAAAGTGTTGGGGTACCAGATCTTGAGGGTCCACAGATAGAGTACACACTGCAGGTCCGCGTCCCCGAGATGAGCAAGATAGTGAAAGAGAGAGCGTGAGAAGATGCACCTCGATACTGAAGTAGCCTCTATCGACATAATCTCCGAGGAAGAGGTAGCGGGTATCGTCTGGTCTGCCACCGACTTCGAACAGCTTCATGAGATCATACTACGATCATGTCTGTTAGTGGAAGCGAGGGTGGAATAGCGACGAGGTACGCACATATTGACCATGTATATCACCGCACACTGCGAAACAGGGATAAATATGCGTTGTATGGATGTATGATAGGTTTAGTGTGTGGCACCTGTTACGGGGGCATCGACAGTCAATACATTCGGCTCATCACGAAAGATCTCTGTCGCTTTCTCGATGATATACAAGGCATGTTCCTCCTTTATGCGCCCCTCGTGATAAAAGTGGTCTTTCAGGAACGCGACGTCGGGCTTGGCTTTGTCGGTCTTTGAGAAGAACTGTTCGTCGGTGGGAATGGTTGTCTCTGGTGCTCGCACCTATCCTAAACATGTCCATAACATCCACACGAGTAAAGGGGGAAGGGTGAGACAGACCTTCTTAATGACCCGCTCTTGAGTGCTAACAGTGATTCCATTTTCGAGTTGATGCTGTGTAAAATCAGGCTGGGGCACTGAGACCCTGTTCTGTACCGCGTAGATTGCTCGCTCGAGTTGGGTCTGGCCAAGTGTCATCAAAGCTAGGAGAGGTAGATAAAGGGAAGAGGACTTGGGATCATACAGTTCCGGACATGTCCATCACATCCATCCGAGTAAAGCGGGAACCGGGGAAGGGTGAGACAGATCTGCAGACGTCCTTGACGACCGCTAGAGTGCTAACAGTGTTTCCATTTTCGAATCGATGCTGTGTAAAATCGAGCTGTCACCCTGTTCTGTACCGCGTAGATCACCCGCTCGAGTTGGGTCTGGCCAAGTGTCATCAAAGCTAGGGGAGGTAGCTAAAGGGAAGGGGAAAGGGACAACGACAAGAGGCTGTGCAAGGCAAAAGACTGGAATGGGGACTTGGGGTCATACAGTTCACTCCTTACGATCAAACTCGACAACATGTACTGTATTTTTGAACGAACAGGAATGTTTTTGGTACAAAACTAAGCTCAGAAAACGGATCCACATCTACTTCTCAAAATACGTCTAAAAACGGTTATTAATGATTTTTCCCACGACGTTTTGGAGCCTGAGTGTGGCCAAATTCTCAGGGTGAAATGCTGGATCTCAGCTGGCTACCAGGGCATAACTATTGGTTCACTATAGCATCAATGGACATCATTGTAGCCTGTGAACCTTTTCTGTGCTGCTTTTACTTTTTCACGGCCCAAATACGGTTGTGGCAGACACCAGATTAATTTGTCAACTAGCTCGGAGTTATAGGCTTGGCTTTGCATCTTTGTATTTCTAACTCCTTTGAGTGAGCCTTAGGAGCGTAGGCCTTTGTCACCGAGCACGAGCACTGCTAGTTATGTATCGTAGTATTTTTACCTTTACAAATTGGAGCTATGCGCTTTCGACAGATATACTCCCCACGTGCTTGGACCGTGACCACTTTTTAGTTACTTATGGCTGTGTTCCACCCTGATCCGAGTTTCAGGTCCATGTCTATGGGCCATGCGGGAGAGACAGACAGCACTCGTCCATCGTGTTTGTGCCACAACATCGAGACGATCGAGTTCGTTGGGACGATGAGGCGACAGGCCGAGAAATGGCCAGTCCAATTGTTCAGTTTACGGTCTTCTTGTCACCTTCTTATGAGCTAGCTACTACTGTACTTTATAAAAAGAGTTACAGTACTCTTTCAGTTGGACAGTCAGTTGGACACGGTCACAAAAAAGAACTTCAATTCACGACGATCGATCACATGATCCTTCAAACT
>QFDX01001030.1:0-23625 GCA_003315875.1 Lactifluus piperatus
ACCATTTTATACCATTTATGGCATTTGTCAAATTAATCAATTGTTTTGGCTGGTTTGAAAATTTTCACAAAGCTTTTGGGTGGTTTGGAAAATTTTTTCTTGGTTTGGGAAATATTTGGCAAATTAGGAGTGGAGGTTTTTCCTGATGTTGAAGTGCCCAACAAGTCGAACCAAAAGTCAACCGTGGGAGTTCCAACTTAGATGCAATTTGATGCATCAACTGTCGAAGTTCAACTTCTCTTGCTTGCCTTTTCCTTATGTAAAGTGAACTAACAACCTTTTTTTTTTCTAAGTAGGTTGCCTCCCTCCCGTCGAAAGGGACACAAGGCTTTTGACCCTGTTTGGATGGCTCTCATGGTTGACTTTGGAAACTTGGAAACTACTGTACAGCTTATGTTGTGGCAGCTCCTAATTGGCTCCTAATTTCTGGCTCAAGCTGCATGCTACCTGGGCTCAGCCACGTGCGGCTTCAAACCATATTGAGCCAGCTCTGTCATCTGCCCTTTCCACTTTCCACCTTTTGCTCCTTGATCACCATCTCACCCCCTCACCCCCACCTCCCACCCTCACTGGCCCAAACAAAAAAAAGGCCCAAGAGACACCATTGATGTCTCTTGGGCCACAGGTATTTTTTTTTTCTTTTTTCTTTGATTTTCACTTTACTGACAAACTTCTTTTACTGCTGCTCCCAGTTCTCTCCTGCAGTGACTGCTGCTGCTCCCTGCTTCAGCACACAACACTAGATGACTGGGAGGTGACAAGGACAAGGGAAACCAAACAAAAAAAAGGTCCAAGAGATGTCAATGGTGTCTTTTGAGCCACAGGTATATTTTGTTTCATTCTCATTTACTAACAAACTTCTTAGGTACAACAGGATGAGGGGACAATGACAAACCCCAAACAGCACCCCCAATGGCCACTGTGAGACCCCTAAACTGGCCCCGATGACGACACAATGTCACACCCACCCCTGCCACCTCTGAGACAGTGCCCACTCCCCATGAGCAATTGCTTGTGGGGTGGTGGATCCCCTACCCTGCCGCTTCCGAGATGCCACCCACCTGCAAGCCACTGCTTGTGGGTGGGCTCTCTTTTGTGTCACCAGGTGCAGGGGGTGCTGCTCCCTGCATCAACAGGGGCAGGGGATGACCATGATGTGACCATGACCATGACCACAACAGCCATGACACAACCATGACTGAGTGGGATGGGGTGATGCACAGGGTAAGCATATGAGTCACCCCAACCTGCCACTTCATCACTGACCTCCTGGGCCCTCCTTGAGTGTTCACTCACAGAACCCAACCACATTGTCAGAAAACCCCTCCAACCGGGTGGTGTTGCAGCCCTGCATTTGGCCTAGGCGGCTGTCTCAATGTCTCGATGGTATCCCTGTTCATGGGCTACACCGTCTGGATGCAGGCAGCACCATGCACATGCCCTGCCCAAGGTCGCTCTTTCCACAATGGCCGATTCATGAAGAACCTCCATGCATGTGCCGAGGCCATGTCTGGCATCAACGTCCTCAAGGCCACAGTGATGGACCTGATCAAGTGCCTGCTCACCTGCTGTGTGGTTGGCATAAAGGCGCACCATGACAGGCAACATTGCACTGATCTCATGGGAGAGTGACAGCCTCCACAAGTTTGCCACGGAGCTCAAGATAGGTGACACTGACATGCGTAACCCCTCTCTACCTCTACCCCTACTCATCATCCTTTTCTTTTGCAGGCAGCTGTGTTCACGCCACACCCCACGCTGGTGATTGTGCAGAGAGCTTTGGAGCTTGTACTCAGGTTCGTTCCTCTCATCTTAATCCTTTATATTGTCTTGCCTGATCTAGGGTCTCACGGTATCCCTATGCAGGAAAATATTTCCGCTAAAGTACCTGATACCCAATTTGACAGCCTCTGCCAGCACCAGCACCCCACACCGCGCCTGCCAGCACCAACACCCACACCATGCCCATAACTGCCACCACGCCACACCTGCCAGCACCACCACTTCCACGCCACACCCATGACCACCATCATGCCATGCTCCGAACTCACCATGTCATGCCCGCAACAACCACCACGTAATGCCTGCAATGCCACGACCACTGCTGCGACCCCCTGTTTAGGATGGGTGGGAGCAAGGGTGATGCAAGGGTGAGGGAAGACGGCGAGAGTGAGGGGGGACAGCAAGAGCGAGGGGGGATGGCAAGAGCAAGGAGAATGGCGAGAGCGAGGAGAACAGTGAGAGTGAGGGGGACAATGAGACATAATTTGTAATACCATTACCATTACTAAAATAAATTTTCTTTCTCCCATTTTGAAATCTGTGTGAAAATGGAAATTTATATGTTGGAAAAAGAAAAACATTGAAGGTGCAAAGAATGGGGAACATGGTACAATACATAGATTGGCCTTAGTGTTGCCAAAGTCCGGTTCGGTCCGGTTCTCGGGGCTTTTCTCTGAACCCTGAACCGGACCACCGGTCAGGTTCAGCCCCTCTGCCTGAACCTTGGACCGGACCTTCGGTTCAGGTTCAAAAGGGTCCGGTTCAGGATCAGAGGGCGTGAACCGCGAACCGGACCCCGGACCGATTAATTTGGTAGGGAAGCCAAGCATGAGGGATGCCGGACGTGCAGCGCTGCATGGAGGGAAGTCGAGCGCCCGAGCGCGAGGGACTCCGAAGGGAGCGGCTCGCGCCGCGCTGCAGATGGTGGGCGAGGCACCCCGACAGAGGGGTGCCGAACGACAAGACAACAGTGACAAAAATTGTATAAAATTGTACACCATATTACAGTATCAGGTATCAAATTCGATGTAAATGTGAGTGTGCAGGTGGTTGTCCCCCCCTCGATCTTTGTTGTCCCCTCCCTGTCGTCATCATCTCCCCTCCCTCCCTCCCGCCCTGTGAGCAGAGGCTCGCAGCAGTCCCAGTTGACGGGCACTGCACGTGGCTTGGCATTCCACTGTCAGTTGGGTAGACGTGGGAAGCGCGCTGGTATGGCACCACGCTTGGCGAGCTCAAGTGGAGGGCATGGGCCATGTTGTAATCAAATGAGAGCAGTTCCGAGAGCCAGACATGTCAGACCCAGTGTGAGTGGGCGTAGACGCTGCAGGAAGAGGTTGAATGACACCAGTGAGGCGAGGTGGAGTCGCAACGCCGGCAGCGTAGGCTCTTCATCCTCCCGCAGCCTGTTTCGTCGCTGCTTCTCCTCTCTCAACCTCGTCCAAGGTGGCACCTGTTCCCTCGTGGTGGTGGTTCATCGGCGGCGGCGGCGGCTCCTCGTCCGCCCCTCCCTGCCTGGGATCGTTGTCGGGGGTGACGCAAGGGCCTGAGGTGGCAAGCTGGGAGCAAAACTTGGTGGGTCCATGATGGCGGCAGACAGGCAGACAATCTGAGTACAAGGATGTTGTCAAGACCAGAGCGGTATGACCAATGGAAGCCAGCATAAAGGACAAATTGCCCGTGGTGTCATCCTCCTGCCGACAAGTGATGCGGTGCAACCAAAGGTGTTGGCACCTGTAGAATAACGACGCCTTCAGCTTCACCTTGTTTGCAGGTAGACACGCTATATGGCGGGATAAGACCAAGGTGCGGTATGAGTGAAGCCAGACTCACGAGAAGCACTGGTCGCTGTCCTTCTTCGACACAGGGTGAGACTCCCCGGTGAGCGCAGCTTGATCGATAGACACGTAGCCCACGAGGGCTTGCCACTCCAACCCGAGGGTGAGCTCGAGGTTCTTGCTGCTGGACAGATAGTGTAGGACGTGCTTTACCATGTCCCAATGCCTCTCTCCCGGGCTCTTGAGGAATTGAGACTGAGTCGACACAGTGGTGCAAATGTCGGGGCATGTGGTGACCGCGGCATTCATGAGGCTTCCAATGGCCTCACAGTACGGTACCTTCTTCATGTGCGCAGCATGCGTCACATCGGCAGGGCTTATCGGGCGATGACAGCGAGTATGAGTACATTGCTCCCAACCTGTGCCTGGAAGACTCCCGGGTCTGCCTGTGTGATGATGAAGCTGATGTCAGACAAGGCACGGCTGAGGGTGTCGTACCATCTGTTTGACGTTCCCCTTCCCCTCCCCCTTCCGTGTGCGCTCCCCTCCCCCTCGACGAGGCATTGCAAGTATCTTGAGGGCTTGGTGACCCGTGTCAACTGCCACACTGGCAGCGCAGTGGTCATTCTTGGCTTCTTCGGTGCAAGTGGTGGCTGACAGGGTGATGGCATGCATGGAAGTGAGGTGAGTGGTGACAGCGGCGGCTCCTTGTCTGCCCCTGCCTGCTTGAATTCGTTGTCGGGGGTTACTCAGGTGGCTCGCATGCGCCACTGTCTGGCATGCAGGCCTCCTCCAGTGACTTGTGCCTGCTGTCGTCTTTGCGTGGCAGTTGCTGTCGGCTTGTGGCTGGGTCATGGTTGCTGGCGAGGTGGTGCTGGTGTGGAAGTACAGTGGAACTGGCAGTGTGCCATGACATAGTAAATACTTCTCCCACACACAAGCAACTACAAATGGCAGAGGCGTGTGCCCCTCATGGCGGTGGCTGCCTGGGCGGCGACATATACCTAGGCGGTAGCATGACCAACATCGCAGGTGACGAAGCTGAGCTCAAGTTGCCGCTTGAGAATGGGGATGGGGCGAACAGCGACAGCAAGAAGGGAGATGAAGCTGAGGTAGATGGCGCGAATGGCGAGGGCTCAAAGAGCCCTTGCGAATCTGGCGACTCAACTTTGACAATCGATGGGGCTGAGGTCTCGATAGCTTGGAAGGGGGGAAGGCCCTCCTGAAAAGCAAGCAGCAGTAGTTGTGCTGTCAGCTGTCGGGAGTGGTTGATGTCACCATGAAGCATTGCATTCTATAAGACGGTTTTGTCGAATCATCTGTACCCATGGTGAACTTTCATAGTACACAAAGAACCATAAAGGGTGAATCTCACCAGAACAAGCATTCCATGATATATGTTCGATGCCGCCCTCTGCTGTGGACATTGGTGGAACAAACCGATCATTTGCAACAAGATCAGCGTGAAGATAACATGGATCTGGTGCTTGGGGTCTGGCGACGGCTTAGCCTGAAGAAGCGTGAGTTCAACGCCAGTGTCGTTAAGGGTCGTATGATTCAGATGGATCCAATCAGAAAGTGAGTCCCACGTGCTGGCCATATTGGTCACTGCCGTCGCGACGGATGGGTCCACGTTCTCGAGAAAGGTGCGCCGATGATGGTTGTGGTTGCGCATGCACTCATTGTTGTAGTTAGACCCCCGAAGTTGCACCAGACGTCGGCGGCGAGGAAAATCGGAGACTTCGGAACCTTCATAGATGAGCGCCGATACCAAAGCCAACTGGAAGGGTGAGAGAAGGGGATTCCATGAGAACATAATATAAGGCTACGCCTGCCAGAGACTGCTGGTAATTCTGCACGACACCGTGTTCCTCGTTCTGCAGAGGGATGCGCAACGCGAGACCAACTCTCTCGTCTTCGTGCCAACTGCGAGTTGTCCCGTGCGAGTCACTCCAAAAGGCGAATGGCGGCACCCTTGAAATCCTGCGTGACCTCTGGAGATGGAGGTGAGTCTGTATCAGGTGGTGGGTGAGGGAAGCTGGTAGGAGTCTAAAGAGGAGGAGGTGACTTGCTGTGCATGGGCCAAGCAGATGCGGGCGATGCCAGCGAGATGTGAGATGGTCGGTTCGAACCCGTTCGAACCCATTCAGAACCCGTTCAGAAATTTCCTTGCTAGCTGAACCCCGAACCAGACTTTGGGTCTGGTTCAGGGCACTGGCTGAACCTTGAACCTGAACTTTGGTCCAGTTCGGAAAAGTCTGGTTCCAAACCGAGGTTCTGAACCTGAACCTGACAACACTAATTGGCCTATACTACCTATTGAGGTTAGGGCAGCTAAGTGAATTGGATATGGGGGAAACCGAGCGGGGAAAGAGAATATATTACCCCTTTCTGGGGTTGGCGAAATATATATGGTATTACTAATATTAATAATATGTGGTCATAGTCCGTCATTCCACTCCCTCAGAGTATCCCGTGCCTTCCGCATTAGGCTTGGTCCCCAACACTCCCCCTCAAGCCATTGATATTCCCAATCCGGCTGTATGCCTGTTATGTTTGTCGGGGGTTAGTGCTTTTGTTAGAATGTCGGCCGTTTGTTGTGGATCTCGGCATTGATGTATTTGTAAGGCATTTTGTGTTATTTGTTCTCTGATCCAATGATATCTTATCGCTATATGTTTCAACCGTTTATGAAATTGAGGGTTGGTCACCATTGTGATTGATCCGTTATTGTTGCCCAGTATGGTAATTGGTCCGCAGGGTCGGTACCCTAACTCAGTATAGAGCGCGGCTAACCATTTGGCTTCACGCGCGGCCTCGGATAACGCAACATATTCTGCCTCAGTTGAAGATAGCATGATTATGGTCTGCTTATGCGATCCCCAGGTTATCGCCCCAGAGCTCACTATGAACGCATATCCCGAGGTCAAATGATAGTCATCCGCGTTCACATATGCAGCGTCCGCGTATCCATAGAACGGGTTGTCTCCCTGTAGCTCAGTCAACTCAGACGAATAAATTATGCCTCTGTTTTTTGTGCCTGCGAGGTAGCGCAAAATATGCTTCGCGGCGGTCTGGTGGACCATGCTTGGGTTTGCGGTGTACGCGCTAAGTCGATTTACCGCAAATGTAATGTCGGGCTGCGTTGCCGTTGAGAGATACTGGAGTGAGCCTATGAGACTCGCGAAAGTGTTCCTGCAATTGCTGTTCTCTCCTTCTGGGTTCCTGATCAGTGCTATGTTTGGATCTAGTGGGGTCTTCACTGGATGGGCCTTTTCCATGCTTTCCTGCTTCAGGATAGATTTGATGTATTTTTCTTGAGTAATACTTATCAAACTGTCCTTGCGGGTGATCTCGATTCCGACTATCTTTGAGGGTTCGCCTATATCGGTAAGGTCTAGAATATGATTCAGTTCCACTTTGAGGCAAGTCATTCCTTCATCGGTCTGGGTGAATAGTAATAAATCGTCGACCCAAACTGTGAGGATCTGATTATCGTTTTTGACAGATCATATGTAGGCACAGGTGTCAGATGTCAGGGCTTTGAATCCGATCTTCTTTAATTGGCTATCGAGTTCCCTGTTCCACTCGCGTCCGGCTTGTTTTAGGCTGTATAGAGTCTTGACTAGTCGACATACGCGATCAGTCCCGTCGCTGTAGCCGTCCGGTTGACACATATAGACATGTTCCTGTAATCTGCCGTTTAGATAAGCGCCTTTCACGTCCATCTGCTGGACTCTTAGATTATGTGTCGGCACTAAGGAAAGGATCGCACGTATTGTTTCAAGTTGCACTACCGGTGAAAAGGTCTTGTTATAATCTTGTCCAGGTCTTTGTGCGCATCCTTTGGCTACGAGCCTCGCCTTGTACTTAACAAGTTCACCAGCTTTATTGAATTTTCTGGTTAGCACCCATTTGTTGGCTATGGGGACAGCGTCGGAGGGCTTTTCCATTAGTTGCCAGGTACCCATTCGGGATAGCTGGTCTAACTCCATTCGGATCGCTTCCTCCCATTTAGACCAATCGGGAGATTCCTTAGCCTGTTTTAATGTCTTTGGATCATCTCCTGCCAAGGGGGAATCTTCATACGCACTACATGTAATGTCAACGGAAGTGGGTAATGCCACATGGACTTCCCCTTCTTCATCCAGGTCGTGCAGGCATCGGTAATCCACGCGGGGCTTCTTACGCAGATTTCTTCCATTTTCATGTTCATCGCCAACGTTTTGGTAATCATTTAGCTTACGCTTATGCCATTCTTGGACATCCGGTTTGTCTGATTGCGGCTGCGTGCTCGATTCCATTGCGTCTGTTCCTGGCTCCCCCTCGCGTCGTACATCATGCGCGTGAATTTCAAAACCATCGGTCGATCGGGGGGTTGTCTCGGTTAGTGTTATGAATTTGTAATTCCTAGATTTGAGTATCTTCCTCGTGTCTGGCTTGTAATATAGAACACT
The DNA here is from genome assembly GCA_003315875.1 of Lactifluus piperatus. Lineage (NCBI taxonomy): Eukaryota > Fungi > Basidiomycota > Agaricomycetes > Russulales > Russulaceae > Lactifluus > Lactifluus piperatus. The sequence continues at coordinate 8,015 of QFDX01001030.1, forward strand.
TTTTGCACCATCATCAAAGCCAACAAATATTCTTTGCTTGGACTTAGGATCTAACTTATCCCCTTTGTGAGCACCTTGCGCGAGAATCCAGACAGGAGCTCCAAATTCCCTTAAGTGGGATACATCTGGTTGTTCCCAGTTCCAGCCCTCATAGGGTGTCCTGTCACAAGCTCGGGTATATGCCCGATTTTGGAGGTACGCAGCGTGTTTGATCGCTAATTCCCACAGAAACTTTGGCAGCTTACGCTCATTAATCATGGTGTGTGCTAGTTCCACAAGGGTGTGATTCATCCACTCTGCAACTCCGTTCTGGGATGGTGAATAAGCCGCAGTGGTTTCAATTGACATACCTTCCTGTCTAAGCCATTCCACCAGATTTTCGGACATGAATTCACGTCCTTCATCGCATCGTATGGCTCGTGGTACCTTTCCGCTTACCTTTAGCGTTGTTATGTAATTTTTGATCTTCTGGGCTGCGTCCCTTTTTTCGGCAAGCCCTTCTATAGTGACGTAGCATGTCGCGTCATCAATAAGTCCTAAAAAATAATAATTTTTGTCGATTGATTTAGTATCATATTTACCCCACACATCGAGATGCGTGAGTTTGCCGGGGTTGTCAGTGCTGTGTTGAGAATGTTGCGGGAAAGGGTGTTCCACGTGCTTGGATTCAGTACACGCTTGGCAATCTGGTTTACTTGAGGTAAGATTTACATCGAACCCTGTAACTAGATTTTTGCGTTTAAGTTCTTGTAAGCCCTTGTAGCTGATGTGTCCGAAATGGCGGTGCCACGCTTCCCACGTCCATGTTTCATTTGCAGTGAAAGCGATCGGGATCGCTTTGTGGGGGGATGGTCCAGCCCTAGCATCTTGAGATTGCCCAGTAGTGGGCACAGTGCGCATATTCATTTTGTATAAGTTTGACTTGAGCTTTCTTCTGCATGTGACTGTCTTGTTGTTTTGATCAAGCATGTAAAGCTTGCCTTGAGTACATGTAAATTGTCTGCCATCTTTGTCCCATCGTCTGAGTGATAATAGATTGTATTTGTTTGTCGGAACATGCAGGACGTTTTGAAGTAGCAAAGTGTGGGTCTTATCACCCACGTGCGTATAAACTCTTACAGATCCGCGTCTGCGGATCTTGGTTCGAGTGTTTCCAACACCACAGACATTTGAATTAGCTGCGGGACGGTAATTGACGAACGCGTCATGCTTATTGCAAATGTGAGATGTCGTACACGAGTCGGCAAACCAGTCGTAAAAGGAAATCGCATCATCATTGTAATCGTAGCCGTCTATCTCGAAGTCGCTAAGGTTATCTAAGGTACAATTGGCTTCGGCACTAAGTGCTTGCCCATTAACCTGCGGGACTTCTTCGATATATGCCTGCTCCACGGCCAATGACGTATGCTCTTCCTCTGATGAGGAGTCCTCCATGGCTGCATTTGTGTTCTGGCCGGTACGCGATTTCTTGATAGCCGAGGTGTCCTTGCCCTTTTGCTTGTTGCGTTTATTCTTGTGAGACTTGTCTTTGTTGCGAATATCTACTTGACTGCGGCACTTTTCTTCGGCGTGTCCATAGAGGCCGCATTTTTCACACTTGGGCTTGAGGAACCAGCAATCATCTCTAATATGCCCTTTGCGATTGCAATTAGAGCAGCGGGGTTTGTCGTCCACGCGTTGCCCAATGCGGGCTTGAAGGCTTCGCTTGTTTGATCCATTCCTGGCGGACATTGCCTGATCAGTAGTAGCCGTCAACTTACGTGTCTTCGCTACTTCGGTGAGGAAACCGATCAGTTCTTTGACAGAAGTGTTCGCACGGGGATTGCCGGGCTGAGCGCCGTATTTGCTAAGCTTCGCGCTAAGATAGGAATCTGCGACTCCTTCCCAGGAAGGGGGAAGGGAAAGAATCAGTATCCCTTTGAAGATGCGATCCGGAAACATAAACTCTGGAGTTTCCAGTGCGTTGAGACGCTCCCATTTGTCTTTGAGAGTGTCAATATACTTCTCGACATCGTCATCCTCAGAGCAAGAGGAGGACCAAAATGAGCGCGCAAGTGCCATTCCGGTCAGGAAGCCTTGGATCTCGTGTACCCTGACTAGGGAAGTCCACATGTCACGGGCCGAGGTGTATTTCATAATGTGTTTGATTTGGGAGTTGTCGACGTTCTTGATAATTAGGACACGGGTGTAGCCGTTGTTGTGTTCCCAATTAGCATAGTTGATTGGTTGCTCGATCTGTTTGGGCGCGGTAATGGCGCCGTTGACATATCCAACTAGACTAGACATCTTGAAAGCATGCAGCATCTGTTCCCAGACTGTCCAGTTGTTGCCGTTGAGCTTTTCCCCTATGTGGAAAACATCGTTGACTTCGCTCCCTTTTACTTTAGTGATTGGTTGTGACATAGTGAAGAGGAAATTGTATTATCTGTTAAATGCTTGGTTAAAACGCGTTGTAACGAATCCGGGGGGATTTGTATGAGTTTAGATAGTGTTAGAATGATAATAGACTTCTTTTTCCTTCTTGAGAGCGCCTCACAAGTGAACCAGACAAAACTGTGGTTATTTGCAAAGAACTACGTGAAGAGGTAAAAAGTCTGCCCTCTCTCAGAGAGGGTGCGACCCTTAAATATACTGTAAATCTACTCTAGTTCTAATTAGTGTAACTACGATCGTTGCCATCCTTATTGTCCCTCTCTACGGTCTTGGGCCCCTTCATTGGGGCTTAATGATGTCATTATATTGTATATTGCAGCCCGCCCTGACGGGGCGTGCTGTAACGCTCGGTGTGCAACATGCAACGCTCATGGAACTGAAACGCTGCTTAATTAAGTCGCGTTATCTACATGGCTGATCTATTGTGGGACGGGCCGCTCATCTCAACTGTTCAGGTATTGGCCTGATCCGCGTGGCCTGATAGGCATGCGTTGTGCCTCCTTTCCGGGCTTTGCCCGGAAAGGGTCTTAGACAGACCGAGAGCCAGGATCCCCGATACTAAGCAGCAGCTCCTGCTTAATTACTGGTATGTGTGCGTTTGTTTCAACGCACGATACATATATTATATTCTTTTATTTAGATGAAAGGCGTTCCTATTTGGCTGCCTTACACCCTCCCCTTCGAGAATAGACTCAGGGGGTCGAATCGTGTGAGATGTAGAATAGTTTCGATGCCTTTGCATCAGTCTTGGCTGAGCGCATGCGAGATGCGATGTTTGGTCGTGGTTAAGCAAGTTCAGAATGCAACTACTATTTGTATGGAGTGGTATAATATGACCGTAGTTAACTGGTCAAGTCACATACATAAAACATGGGGTTCAGCTACTATTGCCCCTTCTCTAGGCACGATGTGCTCTTCTCGTGATGGCCCTACCCAGGACCCATTGTAAGATCGTCGTCGTCATCGTCATCCCACCTAACGATGTTTTCCTCATCTACTGGGGAGGCGTAAGGTTCGAACGTGGGGGAGGCGAGAGGTTCGATGAGGTCGTCCAGCGCAGACATCAGGGAATCGAGGGGTGTGAGTGGCCTCGCCTCAGTCTGCTGAGGACTTGGGAGTGGAGTCAGAGACATCGGATCATAGTACCCAGGAGCCTCAGCGTGAACGGAACTGAGGGCCAGGCTGGGCTCGTCGTCGATATGTTGACGGGCCATGGCCTTGGCTTGTGTCAACGCTGGAGTGCAGGGGCTGGCAGGTCACACTTCCAGTTCCATATTGATGAAGGCGGCGGCCCAAGGGCGCCACTGCTCCGCCTCATTGGGCTTGACTCCATTAGAAGCCAGAAACCTGGCTATGCATTCGACCTCCAGAGTGACTACAGTCCTGGGATTGATGTCCGGGAAGGGTGTGCTGTGCCTGTGCACGCCTACCTGGATCTGCAGGTCATTCAGTAGGTCCTTGTACCTATGCGGCACGCCCAGCAGGGCAGCCGCGGCACACATAAAGAGCCTGCAGGTGGGGCCCTTGCATAGGGCCGACGCTCTCTCGTTGAGGGGGAGAAAGGATAGAAGGGCGCGATTTCCTTCTATATGTTCATCTTGGAATGCTGTCCCGATCCAGGGGATTCCGATATACTTATAGGTATCGTCTGCAAGGTGCCTCTCGTTGAGCCAACGCCTCCATATGTTGACACACATGAGAGGCGTGGGTTCCAGACGCCTGGTGGGCGTTATGGTAGCCTCTATGGTGGCCCATCAGTCTAGGGCAGCGCTGTGAAGGGCGCCGCGTAGCTCTGGTGGAGTGAAACGGATGCGCTCGACATACCCTTGAGCTCTCCCATGTTTGGATGGGTTGTTGAATAGACTGTCTATTTCCTCTTGTGTCTGAGGGTCTCTGTCAGGCGAGATAAGGGACCCATTCCTCCCCCCTAAGGCAATGCCCACGAGAGGAAGTTCGGTGCATGAGTGGCAGGCGGAAATTGCGCCCAGCGTGAGGAAATGTTCCCGCTTCACCAGCGTGGTGTGGAAGTCGGGGTTGCCATAGGTGGTGGTGCGGTCCGTGGCCAAGACGTAGTAGCGGTGGGCCAGGAAATCAATCTCCCCATCTGAAGTGAGGGGGACACGGCTGTCAGCGTTCAGGGTGAAGTCATCATGGTAATAGATGATGGGGAGAAGGGTGGGGAAGGGCGGATAGGGGTGGCCAAGGGCCAGTGCCGGCATGTCAGGGTCTTCTTCAGGCTGCTCAGAGGAGGCCCGGGACTGCATCCACAATAGCAGGGACAGGGGGTCAGCAATGGGCAGAGTAGTATCCTCTTCCCAGGTAGGAGGGGGAAGAGGGAGCTCGGAGTGCACCAGCGGGGCGCTGGGGTCAGTATAGACAGGAGGGAGCTCCACCTGAGTGTGCGGTGGGTTCGTGATCCTGTAAGTGTCAAACTGGGCTTGTAGCCCGTTAAACCGGGCTTGTAGGCCATCATAATCCTGACACAGGGTGTCAATCTCTTCCTTGAGGTGGTCAGTGAATGCTGATGTGCGATTGTCTTCAGTGCGGCAAAGAGTCGGCGAGTTATTAAGATCGCGCTGGATGACGTGCAGTGCCCAAGAGTTACAGGTGCGGCACTCCTCGATGGCATGCGTAATGAACCCTTGACGGGAGTTGAAGTGCCATACGGGAGTGGTAGGCTGCGGTTGCACTATTGTGCTGTTCTGAGAGAGGTTGTGGTGAGGCGCGGGGTGCGTCCTGCTGATTGTGTTATTCATGGTTCCTTGTATCAGAGGGAATGAGAAAGTGCTTTAAAGCCTGCATGAAACATCCCTATCAGTGTGGGGTTATGCGGGCACTAGTGCTATGGTAGCCAAAGCGGTTGGTCCCTTAATTGGGAGTCAATCAGGGTACTCGGTTACCGGTTACTTAGCCGAGTGTCAAAATGTCAGTTCTTAGCCGAGTTAATTTAATGGTTCTTATGGCGGGGAAGATTGCACGGCTCGCCTGTGCCCATTAATTCGAGATAGGCGTCTAGCACCTGCAAGTCTTTGCACACTTTGAGTGGTTCCCAGGTCGTGTCACCCAGGTTCCACTTGATCTGGAAGGACAATTTGTTTTTTGTCCCACTTATGAGCTAAGATCTCGTCTACGAGCCATTCCTGGTCGTCAGGGGTACCAAAGTCATAAAAGGGGTGAGCTTCCCGATGAGGGAAGAGTGCGTCATCATTAGGGAAGTGAGCACGCAGCTTGCTGCGATGGAATCGGTTGTGTAGTCTGCACGATCGCAATTGGGTAGGCAACTCTACTGAATAAGTAGAGACTTCCGGGCGTGCTTCAATGACTTTAAGCGGACCAATGTACTTAGGTAGTATTACTACTTAGATGCCCGACCCTTGGGCAATGATAAGTCTGATGTGGATACATACACTAAGTCTCCAGCTTTAAATGTGTCATTGTGTGCACGCTTGTGATTCGCGTTATGAGTTTGACGCACTCTGCTCTTGATTATGGCGTCGTGCACCTCAATTAAGTTCTTTATGGCTTTGTGCACGAAGTGCTGCACTCCCGGAACTGAGGTGCACTCTGGCTGTACTCCGGGGTTCAAGCTTGGCATGTAGCCAGCATTGAGTTCAAATGGCACGAAGCCTGATGAGCTACTTATGGCTGAATTAAGTGCAAACTCCACTAGCGGGAGCTTCTCAGTCCAGTCGCGCTGGTCAGGCTTTACGAGTGCATGCAAGATCTGTGCCACAGATCTGATTGCACGCTCCAACGCTCCATCCGTTTGAGGGTGGAAAGAGGTGGACATGAGCAACTTAGTGCCTAGCAACTTATGTGTTTCACACCAGAAACGCGTCGTGAATTTAGAGTCTCGATCAGAGACAATGGATTGTGGTAGTCCATGTAACCGGACAATTTCTCGTACATATATCCACACGAGCTCACTTGCGGTGATTGTAGTGCATATGGGCACGAGGTGCACCATAGATGTGAGGCGGCAGATGACCACCCACAAGTAATCTGAGTTGTTGGACTCTGGGAATGGGCCCGCAAAGTCCATTGCGATCGATTGCCAGGGGCGTTCAGGGATTGGAAGACTGTGCAATAGTCCTGGCACTTTCTGGGTGCTGGACTTCGTTGTTTGACACACGGGGCACGTCTTGCAGTACTGCTCAACGTCCTGCACAATTCGTGGCCACCAGTAGTGGCGGCGTATGTATTCAGACATCTTTTGTGGTCCCAAGTGACCTAGTACTTGGTGCGCTTGGTATATTATTGTTCCCATCAGGCGCTGCCGATCGCGCACTACTGCTGGGATGCATAGTACGTGATCTCTGGCTAGATTGCGCGTGTAGATTAGACCTTCTTCGGTCTCGAAGCTCTTATGGTGGGCAGGAGCTTTGACCACCTTTTGAAGAGTGGATCCTTCGGATAGCTCTCTTACACGTCTCTCAGAAAGGATCGGTCGCCTTCAACATTTGGGCATAAGTCCGGGTGATTGTTTAATGAATCAATGACCCTAGGGTCGTCCTGAGTTACTGAGTGAGGTTGCTCCGCCTCCTGAGGGCGGGGCTCAGCTTCTTTGTGTGCAACTAGCTCGGCAGCCTCATCTTGGCGAGGTTCCGTCACCTCAATTAATTTATGCTTGGGCGCGTACGATACGGGGTCGTCTGGACGCGGAGGTGCATGCTGGGTCCTTACAGGACGATCAGTAGGTGTGGGCACATTTCCTGATGCGCGCATTGCACAGTTCTCCTCAAATCTGTCCCAAGGGAGATTTTCCCCTTTGGGGTTGAGCCGTGCATCTGCGTTCACGTAGTGAGCTGCATCTTGCTGCTTGTCCCACAGATCGCTCTCAAAGTATCAGGAGAGTGCATCTGCGACCAAATTGGTCTCGCCTTTAATGTAGATGATGTCATAATCAAATCGCGCGAGGAACTCCATCCATCGCGCTTGTCTACTATTGAGACGGCGTTGAGTTTTGAAGAACTCTAACGCCTTATGATCGGTCACAATCTGCAGTTTCCTGCCTAATAGTTTATCCTCCCATTTAAGGAGTGCCTCAAGAATCGCAATTGTTTCCATTTCGAACACGTGATAATTAACTTGTGCGGACGTGAATTTCTTTGACATGAAGCCCGCAGGGCAGCAAGTCTGCCAAGTCTCGCCTTGGCCATACATTGCCCCAATTCCTGCAGTTGATGCGTCACATATTACCCATATGGGGTCGCTGCAAGCCGGATCTATGGGCTTGAGGATCAGAGATCTACAAGCAATCGCCTTTATGTGATTGAAGCACGCTTCATGCAGCAGCTTCCAATAAAACGGTTGACCATTCTGACATATAGCAGACAATGGGCTAGTATATGCAGTCACATCCGGCATGAAGTGCGCCAGATATTGCACAAGTCCAAGAAATCATTGGACATCTTTGAGATTGTGGGGTGTACGCCAATCGCGTATGCGCGCCATCTTATCGGTATCCGCGTGCACGCCCCGATCATCTATTCGATGTCCCAAGCAATCCATACTGCTTGAATAAAGATCGCACTTATCTTTCTCAAGATAGAGGCGATGTTTTCTTAGTATTTTAAACACATAATCTAAGTGTTGATCATGATCTTCAAGCATAGTGCTGAAGATGAAGAGATCCATCAGCAAACCTGGGGTTTGCTTATAATAGCTTGTAATAGGTCTCCTTTCTTGTAATACGATGTAGCATGCCATAGTGTTGTAACATGCCATAGCACTGTAACATGGCCATAACATTGTAACATGCCATAGCACTGTAATGTGCCATAACACTGTAATGTGCCATAGCACTATAATGTGCCATAACACTGTAATGTGCCATAACACTGTAGCATTGTAATGCCATAGCACTGAAGCATACCATAGCACCATATGATATTTTTGCTACTTTGATGACATATATGATATTTCCACCACTTCAACAAAAAAGAGGGAAAGTCATATTTATTGAGTGCTACTACAAATGACTAAGTACTGTGCTACAGGACAAACTGACATCATCATCGCATCTCCGCATCCTCGCTGTCCTCGTCTCCGCGTCCTCGTCCTCATCCCCGCGTTTGTGTCCTCGTCCTCGTCTCCGTGTTCACGTCCTCGCTGTTCTCATCTCAGCGTCTGCGCCCTCGTCGTCCTCGTCTCCGCATCCTTGTTGTCCTCGTCTCTGCATCCTTGTCCCCATCGTGTCTGCATCCTCGTCCTCGTCCTCATTGTATTCACCATGTCCGCATCCCCCGCGAGCAGTTGTGCAGGGGCTGGAGGGTGCTATGTGTCCTCGTGCTCACCGTGGTCCTCGACGCTGCATCCTCGTGCTCACCGTGATCCTCGATGCTGCGTCCTTGTCCTTGTTGCATCCTCGTCCTCGTGGGGCTGCTGCCCTGCTTGTCGACCTCATCTTTGTGTTGCCTGTCGTCCTCGCACCGCTGCTGGCGTTGACCTCGCATGGCTGGCGCTGCCCCAGAGGTCATCCTCGTCCTCGTGCGGCTGCTGCCCTGCCCATCGACCTCGTGCAGCTGGTGCTGCCCCAGCCGTCGACCTTGACCTCGCGCTGCTGCTGTCCTCCTACCTGTTGACCTCGTGCCGCTGCTCGCATTGCCCTCGCGCTGCTGGTGCTGCCCCAGCGGTCGTCCTCATCCTCGTGCAGCTGCTGCACTGCCTGTCGACCTCGTGCAGCAGCTGGCGTTGACCTCACGCCGCTGGTGCTGGTCCAGCCATCGACCTCGACCTCGTGCTGCTGCTGTCCTCCTACCTGTTGACCTCGCGCCGCTGGTGCTGCCCCAGAGGTCGTCCTTGACCTCGTGCGGCTGCTGCCCTGCCCGTCGACCTTGCGCTGCTGGTGCTGCCCCAGCCGTCAACCTCGACCTCGTGCTGCTGCTGTCCTCCTACCTGTTGACATCGCGCTGCTGGTGCTGCCCCAGTGGTCGTCCTCGTCCTTGTGCGGCTGCTGCCCTGCCCGTCGACCTCGCGCAGGAGCTGGCGTTGACCTCGCGCCACTGGTGCTGCCCCAGCCGTCGACCTCGACCTCGTGCTGCTGCTGTTCTCTTACCTGTTGACCTCGCGCCGCTGCTCGCGTTGCCCTCGCGCTGCTGGTGCTGCCCCAGAGGTCGTCCTCGCCCTCGTGCAGCTGCTGCTGCCGCGGCCGTGGTCCTCGCACCGCTTCCTTGGGGTCGCTTAACCCCAGACAACCCCCTCACATCCCATTTGGATGGGGAGGAGGGTGCATAAGAAATAACTGAAAACACATGTTAGTAAAACAAGCAGAAGAAAACGTACATTGCGTGGTGGTGGGAGGCGGCGGTGTCAACCCGTATGCGTACCTGTGAATTTGGCGTGAAAGGACTTGAACTTCAAGTTAATTTGTGAGTGATACCAGAAGTCAACCGCGCGAGCTGTCCAAACAGGGCCAAACAATCGTTCCCATGGTTGACTTTTTTTTTTTTACTAAGCCACGACTTCCTTTTCACAGGTACCGCGACTATCGACACCACCGCCTCCCACCACCACGCAATGTACGTTTTCTTCTGCTTGTTTTACTAACATGTGTTTTCAGTTATTTCTTATGCACCCTCCTCCCCATCCAAATGGGATGTGAGGGGGTTGTCTGGGGTTAAGCGACCCCAAGGAAGTGGTGCGAGGACCACGGCCGCGGCAGCAGCAGCGTGAAGACGGTAGCCGCAGCACGAGGTCGATGGCTGGGGCAGAACCAGCGGCACGAGGTCAACGCCAGCAGCAGCACGAGGACGAGGACAACCGCTGGGGCAGCACCAGCAGTGCGAGGGCAACGCCGGCAGCTGCGCGAGGTCGACGGGCAGGGCAGCAGTGGCACGAGGGCGAGGACGACCGCTGGGGCCGCACCAGCAGTGCGAGGACAACTCCAGCAGCGGCACGAGGTCAATGGGCAGGGCAGCAGCGGCACGAGGACGAGGACGACCGCTGGGGCAGCACCAGCAGCGCGAGGTCGACGGGCAGGGCAGCAGCCGCACGAGGACGAGGTCGATGGCTGGGGCAGCACCAGCAGCTCGAGGTCAACGCCAGTAGCTGCGCGAGGTCAACAGGTAGGGCAGCAGCCCCACGAGGACAAGGACGACGGCTGGGGCAGCACCAGCGGCGCGAGGTCAACGCCAGTAGCTGCGCAAGGTCGACAGGCAGGGCAGCAGCCACACAAGGACGAGGTCGACAGCTGGGGCAGCACCGGCAGCGCGAGGTCAATGCCAGCAGCTGCGTGAGGTTGACAGGCAGGGCAGCAACCGCACGAGGACAAGGACGATGGCTGGGGCAGCACCAGCCACACGAGGTCAACGCCAGCAGCTGTGCGAGGTCAACAGGTAAGGCAGCAGCCGCACGAGGATGAGGTCGACAGCTGGGGCAGCACCAGCAGCTCGAGGTCAACGCCAGCAGCTGCGCGAGGTCAACAGGTAAGGCAGCAGCCGCATGAGGACGAGGTCGACAGCTGGGGCAGCACCAGCAGCTCGAGGTCAACGCCAGTAGCTGCGCGAGGTCAACAGGTAGGGCAGCAGCCCCACGAGGACGAGGTCGATGGCTGGGGCAGCACCAGCGGCGCGAGGTCAACGCCAGCAGCTGCGCAAGGTCGACGGGCAGGGCAGCAGCCACACGAGGACGAGATCGACAGCTGGGGCAGCACCGGCAGCGCGAGGTCAACGCCAGCAGCTGCACGAGGTCAACAGGCAGGGCAGCAACCGCATGAGGACGAGGACGATGGCTGGGGCAGCACCAGCCGCACGAGGACGAGGACGACGGCTGGGGCAGCACCGGCAGTGCGAGGTCAACTCCAGCAGCGGCGTGAGGTCGACCGCCAGGGCAGCCACCGCATGAGGACGAGGACGACGGCTGGGGCAGCACCAGCAGCGCGAGGTCAACGCCAGCAGCGGCGCGAGGTCGACGGGCAGGGCAGCAACCGCACGAGGACGAGGATGACGGCTGGGGCAGCACCAGCGGCGCGAGGTTGACGGGCAGGGAAGCAGCAGCACGAGGACGAGGATGACGGCTGGGGCAGCACGAGCAGTGCGGGGTCAATGCCAGCAGTGGCGTGAGGTCAACGGGCAGGGCAGCAGCAGCATGAGGACTAGTATTTGTAGTTTAATAATGTACTAAATTGATTGTAAGAGCAATACAGTCTAATATTCAAACAGTTGTATGGAAACTGCACCGGGAAAATGAACATTACAAAAAAAGGGAACATGCTATGCAGCATTATAAAATGCCAGTGACATTACAGAGCACTCCAGAGAGTGACTGAAATTACAATATGCCAATGAAATTACAAAATGCCAATGACATTACAGAGCACTCCATAAATGTGACTGAAATTACAGAGTACTATGAAATAATAGACCCATGTTACAGCATTACAGCGCTATGGAGCACTCTGGAGCACTCTGTAATAAGACCCAAGATTGCTGATGTCGTCTAAGTATGCATATACAAAGATGCCTATTACATCGCGAAATATCGCAGTCATGAGTCACAAAAAGGTTGCAGGGGCATTACAATCACCCTGCTGCATTACATTGCTCTCAAAGGTACCAAAGACAGTGGAGAACGCTGTCTTGTGTACATCACTGGGATCGATCCTCACTTGCTCATATGCATTGGACAGATCGATTTTAGATCTGTACTTGGCACACACCACATCCATCAGGATCTGATCTTGATCTGGGAATGGAGTGACATCCTTATGGGTATTGTCATTGCATTGGCGGCAATCCATGACTGTACAGAGTCCGCCTGACTTTTTTAGAATGCACAACAGAGGTGCAGCTTGTGGGACCGCCTTAGGCGTCCGTCATCCATTGTCAATGTACTGACGGATCTTTTCCATTAATTTGGGGCGCATTGCCTCTGGGCAGCGTGGCAAGCAATAGGAATATTGTTTATTATCGTCAATCAATGGAATCTTATGATTGACTTCTCTCAAAGGCGGCAATCCTGGTGGAGAGCCTTTCATTATGTCTGAGAATCTCTTGAAGTAGCGCTCACAGCATGCCTCAAGATCTACATTTTTGGTATCTCGGGTGCTTAGATTAGATATTGCATCCATTAAGTGGACGCGTCGTTCCTTCCGTCCCTCGCTCGGAAGTATTTGTGAGCCCTGGCTGCGTTGATTCTGCGAGGGGTCCGCAGATCGGGGCTTTAGTCAATGATCGGTATGTGGGGGCGCATCCCCTTGTGCAGGGGTTCGTGTTCGCGCAGATCGCCTACATGATAGCATTAGATCTTCCTGTCCCGCCAACATGATCAGGACAGGACAATCTTTGCAGTATAAGGAATCACTGCAGAAATCCAGGATAAGTCCATGCTTTTGCATAAATGGTGTCCCGATTATCATGTCATAGCAATCAATGTTGACGACGTCTAGGTATGCGTCATTGTCCTTGATCACTCCGAGTCTAAGCGAAGTAACCGAGCCATAATTAATCATGGATCGGCTACCGACGGTGCCTAGTTGGAGCGTAACTGGGTTCTCTAATTGGATGATGTTTAATTTCACTATGCGAGCGAAGTCGTGCGTGATGGATACTGTAGTGCTCCCAGTGTCCAATAGAGCATAGGCCTCTAGGCCATTCACTTTGACCAGTGCAGCCATGCACCGGCGATCCTTAGTTGAGCTGCGAGGTCATTCTCCAGTCACGTATCTCCAACGCTGGGCAGATCTGAACTCACAATCTTTATTCAGATCTTCAACATGGCCCGCAGCAATTCGTTCGGTAGTGTCAGAATGTGGGGAGCCGTGATTGCTCATTCTGTTGGAGCCGATCTCATGTAGATCGTCACTTAAGTCTTTGCTTCTCAAGGAAGCGATGGCTTGCTTATTCTCGTCCCCATAGTCAGGGGCCGTTGTAGACAGTTTATCGATGAGCGATTGGAAGTTCCTACTCATACTGTCATCACGTTGCCCAGGGTGCACTTTATTTAATTGATTCTCCATTTCGGTGCAGTGTTGGAGCATCGCGGTGCACTGTGAGAGCAGCAGGCTAAATTCTCCGTTCCGGAGATCGGAGTCAAGACAATCGAATTCGACTGTCTCCTCTAATTCCGCGATCCTGATTGTGGATCAGGAATTGGCTCTACGTAGGACCTCCACCGTTTCTTTAAGGCAGTGGTTCTCGTTTTCCAATGAAGCATTGAGTGTGCTTAGCGTAGTTGGGTCGCTCTTTGCGCAATCACTCTCTGAGAGCACGATTGTTTGGCTGAGCAGCATAAGATCTTGCTCATATTTGTCGCGCACCTTCATCAGCAAACCCATATTTCGGGTCATAGATGTGAGGTAATTTCATAGTTCCCATAGTGTGTCATAGCTTGCTTAGCAACCCATAGCAACCCATAGCAACCCGGCCATTTCATAATTTCTCATAGCATGCTTAGCGAGCCATAATGCCTGGCCAATTTCATAGTTTATTATAGTGTCTCATAGCACTCATAGCTGCTGTCCCTCGAGCCTTGCAGTATATAATGAATAATGATCATTTATGTAAATAAGATACAGCCTATGCTACATGTCCGTGGTGGTGGTGTAATTATCCCCCCTCTCGTTGTCATGGTTGTTGCCGTCGCTGTCCCCATAGCTCTCACATCACTGCCACTGCCCTTGCAGTTCTCGCGTCCCTGCCGCTGTCCTCACAGTTCTCACGTTGCTGCTGTCGCTGTCCTTGCGGCTCTCGCGTTGCTGTCCTCGCTGTCCTTGTGGCCCTCGCATCGCTCTCCTCATGGCCCTCACATCACTCACGGCCCTCGCGGCGCTCACGTCGCTGTCCTTGCGGCTCTTGCATTGCTGTCCTCGCTGTCCTAGTGGCCCACACGTCGGTCTCCTCGTGGCCCTCGCGTCGGTCTCCTCGTGGCCCTCGCGTCGGTCTCCTCGTGGCCCTCGTGTCAGTCTCCTCATGGCCCTCGCGTTGGTCTCCTTGTGGCCCTTGCATCGGTCTCCTCGTGGCCCTCACATCACCCGTGGCCCTCGCGGCGCTCACATCACTGTCCTTGCGGCTCTCACGTTGCTGTCCCTGCTGTCCTAGAGGCCCACACGTTGGTCTCCTCATGGCCCTTGCGTCGGTCTCCTTGTGGCCCTCGCGTCGGTCTCCTCATGGCCCTCACATCACCCGCGGCCCTCGTGGCGCTCACGTCACTGTCCTTGCGGCTCTCGCGTTGCTGTCCCCGCTGTCCTAGAGGCCCTTGCATTGGTCTCCTCGTGGCCCTCGCGTCAGTCTCCTCGTGGCCCTCGTGTCGGTCTCCTCGTGGCCCTCGCATCGGTCTCCTCGTGGCCCTCACATCACTCGCGGCGCTCATGGCGCTCACGTCGCTGTCCTTGCGGCTCTCGCGTTGCTGTCCTCATCACATCGCAGTCCTTGCGATCACCACGTCGCAGCCCTCACGGTCATCATGTCATGTCCTCACAGTCCTCACGTCGTGGTCCCGCATCGTCATTGAAAACATTCCCTTCATCGAGACGAGCAACTAAAACATGATCCTATCAAGGCGTCAATTTGGGAAACAGTCTTATAAGTGAGAGATCTCACCTCCCCCATCTGCTCCCTCGTTTCCAAAGACTTCGGGTGAAAATGTGGCAAAGACCTCCTGTGTAGTGGCACCTCGTCTGGTGGTGGTGGTGGTCGCGTCGGCGCTGGTGGCATCCCGATCTTACCAAACTCAGAGCCCCTGTTGCACAGTGGCAAGCAATGGCTTGCCATCTGGCTCACAGGGGCTACCTGAGAGTGGTGGGATTACCCCCCCTCTCACAAGAATGTGAGAGGTGAGGGGGGGAGGGGACCAGGCCGGTAGAGAAGGACATCCCCACTTCGCATCGAGAGCGACGTGCAAGGGTAGGCAATAGCGGTGGGTAACCATACCCACATGGGTTGTGGGTATGGGTAGCTGTGGGTATGGGTATGGGTAGAGCTTTTGGTACCCCTATACCCACATACTGGGTACCTAACCCACATGGGTACTACCCACCATGGGTACTTACCCACATGGGTACCTACCCACATGGGTACTACCCACATGGGTACTTACCCATAGTGTTACCCACAGTGTTACCCATGGGTAACCTACATGGGTAGACATGCCATAGGTACTTACCCTTACCCTCACCCTCACCCTCACCCTCACCCTCACCCTCACCCTTACCCTCACCCTTGCACCCTCACCCTCACCCT
>QFDX01001041.1:0-25127 GCA_003315875.1 Lactifluus piperatus
GCGTCCAACCTTTTACATTTGTTACTTACCATACGGCACCACTTGTATCACCCTTCTTTTGCATACGACCACTTTCATGAACTTGCTGCTGATTAACACGCATGGATATAAATGCAATCGTGTTCAGGTTTTCTTCACCCGAAATTGCCTGAACCCTTAACCTCTCAATGCATTTCATGTGAATAAGGGGGGCCGGCCCACATTTTTGACTGCCGCCCTTGAGAATGGAAAACTGTCTGTGTTTTGGTTGTCTATCCATCAGGGCAGTAACCCCCGCCAGCATCAAGCCTACTCTCCCCTCTTATGTATCGCGCACGTTCACCCAGTTTACATGACCCATCGATGCCCAATCCAAAACGTCGGCAACATCAATGGCTCGCGTTCTCACCTTCACAGCCGAGGAACAGAACAAATAGCATCAACAGGTAAGTCGCCAAGACGCGCCAAGTGCTACCCGATCCTGAGCCATAGCTCTATTTGGCATTATTACCGCTTCTTTATCGTGGCGACCGCGGACATACCATATGTGTGTCGTTCAATCGTCGGACGAGGCCTTGCCACCAACTACCGGGGTGCTACTAGTAGTACACGGGGCCTTGAAAGTCTATGTTCAATTTCTGCCATCATCTCGTGTGATCATCCGGCCAGCTGTTGGGTCATCCGGCCATTATGTCAAAGCACGCTAGAAATTCTTACTTGACCTATCTATCCATCTGCTGCTCTGGTCACGGAGGAACCCTATATGGCATTACCACGACTCGCGGATTCTGGGCACTCAATGTCAATCTCCGTTCAAACCCAGGCCGCCCCTCGAGCGGGCGCGGGGACACCGAGAAGTGTAGTTCCCGTTAGAGCCATTTATGTGATCTGCGACGGAACTTGTCACACAACCATTCTCCGAAGTTGATTAGGGCCTCATTTCCGAACTCGAGAAGCTCTGAAAAAAGAAAAGAAAAGAAAAGAAAAAAGACAACATCGATAGCTACTATGTTGCGAGCCCAAAAAAAGTCCACTCTGGCAGAGCCCCACAACTCAGTCGATGCATTACGGGAATTCGTCAAAAGAGATGCACGCGGCGAGCGATCACAGAGACAGTTCTGGTTGGGCGTCGTCTTAACCACGCGGCTCAACCATAAACTACGTCCACGATGCATCGTCAAAATCAATCTCCCCCCCTCCCTCTTACTAACCCTGACATCTACCAAATTAGGGGGCCGAGGCTCCCCTACGGGGTAGCCACTTTGACAGGTGGCGCAATCGGGCATGGACAACCCTCGTCTCGGGCTTTACAAAGTTGGCTTTGTCCTGGTTCTACTCCGTTGTGCCAATTTCTCTAGCCAATCTTCCTTTTAAAGGATCACTCCACGGGAACTAGCGGTTAGGCATGGCCAGCGTCCGTGACAAGCATCGAATTTAGAACAAATTCGGTTACACAATTGGATTGCAGAACTTTATCGCTGGCTTCGCGAACCAGTCACGGGTGGGGCAGAAGAAACTCACTCGGAGATGATCTTCAAGGGCAACTCGCACAAGCCCGGAAGGAGAACAGTAAACAGTTCGATTACTAATCGTCAATTCTCCCGCCGGAACTGAACTGACTCGCCAGTTACTTGAAGGGAAATAGGAATTTCCTTCCTGAGACCAACCCGAATTCCATATTACACTGGTCGCCATCGTCGCGTCTAGAATTGAAGCCATATGTGGATGTTCGGGATCATTGCCTACTCCTGACAGGTTGAAAATGCCCCGTTAAACTTGCTACGATAACAGATGTATCTGATAAATCCATCTGACCGTCCATCGAATGAGCCTCTAATCCCTTACTTTTGTATCTCCTGGTCTCAACTGTGTCACAAATTCTAGGCTGGCTGCGACTGTTGAACAAGTCTAGGTTATGTATGGCATGTTTCGCAGTCTCCAAATATTGCAAAGTACGTGATACTAATGTCCAATTAAATTAAACAATGCTGAACAATGTAATCCGCAGTGCGGTACATGCATAATGCGTCTCAAGTCCGAATGAAGCTAAACAATAGTCCAACATTGAATATGCTATATCGAAGATCCACCGGAGGAAACAGTGGTGATCCCAGTTCTGTTTAATCGACATCAATAATGACGGACAACTCGACGGAGCGTACGACAGACATACCCTTTGCAGTAATTATTGGCAGATCTCGGGATGCACGACAGGTATCGACACCCAGAACAAGCTAAGAATCACGGTCAAAGGGACACTAGAAGCAACAGAGGTGTGTTGAGCTCACCGGCATAGGGATTCGACGTGTAGAAGTTTCGAGTTAATAGAACAAATAGGATGACAGCGAGAGGTATGGCAGCAAGACGGAATCCCCACATTATCGACTTGTGTCGCCTAGTCATACTGATGACCGGATAGAGGGTTGTTCCAACCAAGAGTCCCATCACGAAACCCCCAATATGTGCTAGAGGATCCTTGTTAGTTCTTCACACCATCTTTGAGGAACCATATCCTGACCGAAATTATCCACGTCTTTCGTAGATAAGTGCATGCCAAATGAACAAATGAATAAATCAACTCACATGGAATATAACCGATGCCTATTCCAATAACAAGCTCCAATAGCATCCAGAATAGCTAGACCAACGTCACATACACAAACCCTATGGCTGTGAGGAGACGCTTACCCTTCGCCCTGGCCGGTAGATAATTTTCCAGTGCGCAAACAGGTCTACCCATGTAACCTATATGAAGTGTGAATGGCTAGTCACCTGTAAGATATATCTACTCTCACAGCCAATGTGCCGAAGATTGCTCCGCTAGCACCCACGGATGGCACACCCACAAGGGCAAAGTTGCCGCCCAGAACATTGCTGAAACACAGTGAGCGCTTATAGAGAAAGCGGAGGATTTGGTTTTACCCAAAAATTCCAGCTGCGAAATATAATATGAGGAAGCCTCCAGAACCCATCTCTCTTTCAATCTGAAACGCGTGAACAAGTCAATGACAGAATATTCGAATGAATACTTACTTCCGCCCCTGCTATGAGCTGTGCCAGCATGTTCAATGCGATGTGTAAAATACCAGCGTGCAAGAAGATTGGAGTGATGAACCTACGGGGGATGGTTAACAGCCAATAACCTAAGGCATTATACAATTACCTCCACCATTGATTGGGTTCCTTCCCATGGAAACCTCCATGACCGCAAATATCCTCGATAGTGCAAACACGATCAGGTGGGTTAGCAGTATCGTTAAGACCTGGCAGAGGACAGTTAGAGGTGAGTCCAACGGAAGTGTGAAGGTCAATTCACAGGGCAGGTTCAGCGTCACGGGGAGGTCTGTGACGTTTTTCATGCATGGCGGAAAGCGAGCACCGACACGGATCAGTGCACTCCCAGAAGGTCCCAACATCGGATTGACAACAGGCTACATTCAAATCAGAACAGGAAATTCAGCCATGGGCGTCGGGTTATAGACTCACATGAAAGGAAATAGGACTACCCTGTGCCACGGCATTCACGACCAATTCATAAATAAAAACGGCGACCATAATAGCAGTCAATGTCCAGACTACAGGACGGTCAAGTTTGGGTGGGATGCACAAATACCGATCCCACGAACCTACGATAGGATACCTCTGACGACCAATACCACGCTTCTTGTCTTCAATTTGCTGTTGTAGTGGATACTTTCCCGGCTTAAACAATCGAGTGAGTAATGGCCTTTCATCGGTGGTGGCGGACAGCGTCGGGGAAAAGTCCGAAGGTGAATCTGCAAGTTCTGGTCAGGCTAATCAATGTATTCCGTGGGGCCATTTAGTCACTTGCCCGGTTCTTTGGCGTTGTAGCTACTGTTGCGTTTGGGTGTACCATCCGCTGCAGACTCCGCGAAAGCCGCATCAAAGTGGGGCTTACCAGAAGCTGACGGCATGGTGGAATATGGATTAAATTCCCCATCAATGTTATGGTGTGCCTCGAAAGTCTCGTTTGGAGGTGAATTTGAGAAGGGATCAGGGTAATGGCTCGAGGATTTGTAACTTGTGAGGCGAACAGACGAGGACATGCCTTTACTTTGTGGAAGAGTAACGGCTAGTGGTGGTGGTCAGGAATAAAACGAAACGTTGGAAGCTGTTGTTGTGCAACGTCGAAAGCAGTGTAGTGCAGTGCTGCTGCGACGGACCGCAAATTTCCGTGCCCTATTATAACTGCTCAAACGACGCGCCCATAGCTTTCAGTGAAAACATTCAGAATTTATGTCTTTCTATCTGCAACCATGGCATGCATGGTTACACAGTTGATGTTATTTAATACTAGTAGTACAGTAGCCCTGGATCAGAGTCCATGCTGGTATATGTGGCGCTCCCCGTCTAGCATGCCTAGCAACTAGCAACCTTACTCCAAATTACTTACAGTATTTGGGCGCGCCAAGGAGGTGGCTTTTTCTCAGGTTGTATATCCCTACGGCATCAGGGTCACTTACGTGCCTGTTTTTTTCGTTATCGATGGCAAATGATGGCAAAGTCCAACTCGTGTGGCAAAATTACGGTAGTAGCTCTACCCTTTCCAGCCAACTTGGACATAAAATGATAGGTTCTAATAGGTGAGGTACTGTACTATCCATCAAGGTGTATGAAAAGATGCCTGTAGGATCAACGCCACTGGGGCACCACTGCCGTGTTGTGGGACGGAATGATAAAAATTCTGAGGGGGTTGGCACTAGTTTTGACGGCGGCGTAGTAATAGTAAGGTCACGTGTAGATCGCGTGCCAAATTGCCAAGCCAAGGATCGTCACAACACAAACACGGCACGGGACGGGCGACTCTCATCCAGACGGTGACCACGACCCACCTTTGACAATGGCAAACGTCGTTCAACCCCATCCACAAATAGATCTTTACACAAGCCCACTCGGGCACCCCCCTCAAATTGGCCTTGGTCTCACTCTATCCATGCCAACCTCCCTTGTCGGGCGGTCTCCCCATACTCACCCAAATGGCGCCCAATCATCTCCCTCCATTGCCAATCCTTCTCGGACTCTCAAAAGACGTTTCGAACAAGATGAGGAGCAAGCAGACCAGTCATCTACCCATAGCCCTGGGGCAAGAGACGTTACGATGGAAAGAAGCCCTACGCCTGAACGTCCTAAACGAGCTGCACCCAAACGTGCCCGGAACAATTCAACGTTTGCGCAAGAGCACAAAGGAGGAAGGACTGCCAAAGACCTTATTAACTCGAGCGTAGAGAATCAGGACGTAGATGTTGGAGTTTTACTAGGTTAGTCAGACGACATCCCTCGATCGTCCGGCTAACTGAGCATTTATCCAGCGAGTCTACCGACTCAATCATTACTCCCTCTCCTTAATTCTCTTATTCAATCTCAACCCGCGTTGAAACCTGTTATTCTTTCGTTGATCCCGCGCCCTTCTCTGGACACTGCCTTGCAAGCCCTCACACAATCTGCTAAGAGGCTCCGCGAGGCATACCCATACTCTAATCACCCGCCGTCTCAGATATCTTTGACTTCAGCTCTCGGCTTTGGTTTTGGATCTAGTCCTGTTAGCAGACCCTCTGCTTACCATCCACCTTCTTCTCTAGGCTTTGGCAGCCACGTCCCTCCACAGACAAGTGGTACCAATTCATATGCCTTCTCCGATACTGCGGGCGGGATGCGAGAGGAATACATAGTATCTAGACTGCGACCTCACGTCAACGATTTTGTTGCATCATTCCAATCATACCTTCCTTACTTCTCGCAAAGGACATTCAACTTGAATCCCCAGCCCTCGGAAACTCCCCAACCTCCACGCCGTGATAGGTGTCCTCCGACCGAGACATTCCTTTTCTTGCAATCCCTTACGTCCCATATTCTTGCTCAGCCATCCCTAACGCAAGCAACCCTAGCTCCCCTAATCCTCTCGCGACTTTTGGACGAGTGGAAAGCATGGCTAGAACACGTGGATGACGTCGTTAACAGACAAGCGGGCATGTTCGGTGAGGAAACGGTGCGTGGGTGGGAGCGTGTTCTCGATGAATTTTCCGATGTTAAAGGGAATGGGCTTGATGCTCTGCGAGAGATAAGGGATAGTTGGATAGCCAAAGTTGGGTGGTTGGTAGGGCGGGTTGGACAGACGATGATGGAAGACTGAGGACGAGATTGAACGCTATCCTGCATTTGTTATCTACGTACTAGCTGCATTCACTGATTATACCGCACTCTCTTCCTTTGTTATCTATCACTTCATGACTACTACAACCCCACCAGCTGTTTTGATTAGGGCGCAGAGTGTGTATTGATATAATAGCATTACAGCAGTATTCTGTGACTTGATTACGTGTAACTATCTCGTGGACTCATTCACCGTACGACGACGCGTGTAGTGCATTGCATGAATAACCATGTGCTCTATCATCCCCAATTCCAAACCATTTTCCAAGAAGCTGCAGCTCGAGCGTACTTACGCGTCCAGATTGCTCGTCGCCCAGTTGATATCTTTCGTGCCAGGCCAAGCACTGTCACCCCCTTCCTGCATACCCATGCCTTAACCATCCCTACATTGTGCGCAGTGCCAATGACGATTAATATGTCTGGTTCTAACAAATCACCTTAGCACTAGTAGCTCTCTTTCCTGTAACAATTTAACCGTGCAGCGTGGACTTTTGCGTCATTACTCGTCGCGAGCATCAGCAAAATCCCCACCCTTCCTCCATGTCTTCAACAACGTACCTTCGCTCGAACCGGAAGAGAATTCCAAGAAGTTCTCACTCACTGACCGAAAGCCTCACCAGTCACCGCAGAATGTTATCCGCGAAACCGTGCATGCGTCGTCTACCGCCAATTCCCAAGTTGACTTTCTGGGTCAGGCCCTCAAAGTCCTGGAAGACAGCCGGATGCCTACCTCATCCGACCTTCGTGATACTTCTCAGCCTTCAGTCACTGCTATGCCCAGTGCCCGTGGTCATGAAGATTCACTGACTCGGCGACTCCGTCATGTCTACCTCACCTCCCCTCACGTATCTATACGGTCCCTTGTGTCATACCATGCTTCGCTTCCAAACGAGCAGTCGACTCGGTCCTACAACTTACTCCTTCACCTGGCCATTCGGCATTCGGCATTTGACACTGCTCATACCCTACTAAAATCCATGCGTGCATCGCTTGTGCCAGAGGATCTCACAACGTGGAAACTCTGTGTACGGCTCCTAGTTCGCAAAGGACGGTGGTCTGACGCATACAAGCTCGTTTTCGACCTACCAAGAAATCCTTCACGTGCTCCATTCGCTTCTGATGGTGTCCCAGTTAGCGTCTGGACCGAGCTTCTGGGCACTGCCAAGCGCAGAGCGTTCCGGCAAACGGCACCAATGCACGACCCAGGCATGACCAGCCTTGCGCGTTACCATCACGTAATGCGTCAGTTGCCAACACTTGGGATATCCTCAAAAGACACACCGCCACCAGAGGTTGTGTACGCCTCTGTGGCAGCGCTATTACGGATGCAACAGCGGGCGGCCGCTCAACAAGTGACCACTCTGTTCCTTACCACAGACCCAAAAGGTTTAGGTCTGCGGCTTGCCCATCTACATATCGCAGCAGAGCCAAGAAAACAAACCTTGGCCACGTATTATTCTGCACTTCGAGATTTTCAAGGGTTCTGCGTCATATGTCCCGAATTGAAACCGAACGGCACCACGCTTTTCCTCTTACTAGGGCACCTAAAAGCGGTGAAACACTGTGGTATCATTGGACACAAGCTCGTGCAATGGTTCCGCCGCCGATGGGGCAACTCAGTGGTCAGTCCCAGCGTAGAAAGACGAATGTTGACATTGGCGGTGAAGGAGAAGCGGGCGGACTTGATCCGACAGTGGATGACTTGTATAGAGACACGACGGAAGATTTGGTGGGCGTGGAATTTAGAACGTGAAGCGGTTGATGGTAGGGTAACCAAACCACGAAGTCACTCTGGGCACCCGGACCTGCGGCTAACGAGAGCCGGGACGGAACAATTGTATGTGGATCGGCTGCTAAGTCGCGCTTCGAGGTTGTTGTTGTCGTTGAAAAAGCGTTGAACGGAGGAGTAGACCGAGATTACGTAGAGTGGGTGCTCGATAGCCAATCTCATACTCATAAATTTGAATCGTTTCAGTCCAGCGTCTTCTCTTCACGATTGCTCCGCCTTTTATATGATCAACACTGTTCATCTCCTTCGCCTCCGTCGTGTCCACCCCGTTTCAAAAGAAAAAAGATCCCGCTGCCTTGGGCACGTGTCTATGCTACACTAGTTCTGCGGCGGCGGCTACATTTTTTCTACATTTTTGATTCGCGTGGCGTGGCGTGGCGTGTGGGTCTAGGCATTACCCAACCTTAGTTGACAGCAGCCACCTCGTTCGACAACCCCGCTCGACATCGTGTACCTGTCCTTCTGAGCTATTCTGCGCCCTTTCCAAGTGACTTTGGCTTGTCACGCACCTGATCAAGAAGATCTCGTCACCATAGATTGTATCTTCTTTCTTCCCTGTAGATCACTCATGACATGTCAACGTGTCAACCACCGTCAGATTTATTGTTTCTGTGATCTCCACTCTAAATCGATGCCCCTCCGACGGGGCCAGCAACAGACCACGTTTTTTCATAGCGTCGCGTGGCTTAGCACTATGTTCTTGTGGACGAGAAAAAGAACATTAGATTAGCTCAGTACTCCACAATCTGCGCCACTTCTCTGCTGGATGAACCGTTGTCAACCCAGCTCATTCTAGGGCGCCTCTCTCTTGTTTCTGTGGATCTCAATGACTCCACATTGCTTTGGAAAGCACTGGCAGTCCACCCAACTCCAGTCCAATTTAAATTATCTCGGCGATGTCAAGCCATTTGCCGTCCGCTTCGACACAATGACCTGTTGATCGAAAATCAAAGTTATTCAAATTTTCTGCATAAATGTCGGGCACGAGGGAGGAACGTTCTCATTCACATCGTCTCCTTTTTTGACCTTTTTTTCAAAAAATGGCCCCTCACTATGGCTCTCCTGCTGCTGATCAACTGCTTGCGATAGCCTGCACTGTTGTCGGTGTTGGCCCGGGTGGGAACACTTCCATGGTCGCGTAAGTCCATCGTCTTCTGAGCACCGCGGTGTTGGGATGAAGGTGATTGACGAGGTAATGCAAATATAGCCGCGTTGCAATTTGCGATTTCAGGGGCGCCACTGTGCTGGAATGCTACGTTGCTCCGACGATGGCCGTAACTGATTACCGTACATCAACGACTGGTATTACATCCGCACATCTCAATCCATGTAAGTCCCCGCACAGACGCCAAAAAAGTCACCTTTGGACTTCAAGCTGAAACCGTAACTGATTTGTTGTCCCTGCAAAGCCACCGCCATGGACTTTCACGAATTACAGAATCGCGTTGCGGAGATAATCAAGGATAAAGTCATTGTTGGGCATAGTCTATGGAATGACCTTTCCGGTAGGCCGCCGTAGAAAGTGTTTCAGTCGCGACCGCGGGTAACCGTCGCTTCATCCTTATTTAGTGCTAGGCGTCCCTCATCCTGCGGTTAACACCCGTGACGTCGCGTTGTATCAGCCATTCCGCAACGCTCTTCGATCACCCAACCAACTAGTTCGGCTACCAACCCTAACGTTTCACCTCATGGGAAGGCGGTGCCAAGAGGGCCAACAAAATCCCGTGCGTTGTTATTCCCCTGAATATTGAAAGGGCAGCGGCTTATTTTTGTGTGGCGTGGCTCTGCGCCGACTAGTTGGAAAACGCACGCGCGGCATTAGACCTATATCGCTCGCACGCCAAGGAGTGGGAGACTGCGATCCGTGATGGTCAGTGGCCATCGGCGCTTCCTCCCAGCACCTTTTCCCGCTGCTATCTCTGAGTGAGCGAATGAAGATTACGCAACAACGGACCTTTCATCGGCCCCTTAGTAAAAATTCTTGCTGACTTATAATAATTTTTTTTGGTCGAACCCCAGTAGGATAGAACAGTTTAGTTTAGTGCGAATTAGTTTACCGGTAACATAGAGTAGTAATGAATGCTTCGCCAGGTCTAAAGCTTAATTGTCAGTTACCTTCGCGGTCAAAAAATGAGCGCCCTTGAAAGTTTGTTCCTTTTTGCTGTTTGATCTCACGCGTCAAGCGCCCTGAGCGCTTTTCCTAATTTGGTCATTGCCGCCTGTTAACTTCCGCGGATTTCCCACACATACACACGCATACATGCACACACCGGCATATACATCACAACGTCAGCTCATCTCCACTGGTCTCTATGCCGAATCGCGAACAGCAAGAGCAAGAGGATACTAACACCCGCGAGGAACCCCAATGTAGAATATGCTTTGATGGTCCCGATCCCGCCCTTGGCCGCCTCATCCGGCCTTGTTTGTGCAGTGGAACTGTCAGCGTATGGTCTAGCCATTTATTTGGGCATTTTCTCGAAACACTGATCGAATCCTAATTTTTTTTTTTTTCCTTTACGAACAACAGCACGTACACCTCGCCTGTCTTCAACGCTGGAGAAACACTTCAATCAATGCTTCTGCTTTTTTTGTTTGTCCTCAATGCCACTATCGCTACCGCTTTGCCCGTACCAAGGTAGTTGGCCTCGCTACTAACCCAGGTTCGCCGCGTCCAAAACATTCTCCTTCCGTTATACTTCCAAAATTCATCATCATTCTCCCTCCCCCTCTTCATTCAGTTGCAATTGCGACTCTATCAACGGTCCTGTTCACAAGCATAGTCTTTGCATCATCGTTCTTGACAACCACCATTCTTGCATCCTTGGATGACCCTGTGTATGATTCTTACAGCTCTTCCCCCATCTATCTTACCGTGGGCGGGGGATACTGGGCTTGGACAAATCCGTATTCTGTCGGGCGTGATCTTGTTCGCGCCGCTCTACGTATCATTCAAGATGAAACCGGCGGGATCCTTGATCCTGAAGTTTTGTCATTCTCAACTACATCTGACAATGCGGAGGCCTCGTCAGACCGCGGCATTGTGTGGCGCTTCATTCGTCGTTTCATCTTGGGTTTACCGGTTGTGGGCGCGGCCTCCTTGGTCCAAATGTTGATCTCGTTACCCCTTCTGAGCCCCCTCCAGTGGATTGCCCGTTCGAGGGGAAATCGAGGAAGACGTAGCAATGGCTCCCGAGACACAGCCGCGGTTGTCATCATCTTTCTCCTTGTAGTTGGAGCCTTACGGTGAGCCATTTCTTCTGCCGCGGACGTCGCGTACCCTGCCCGCTCAATGCTCAATATGAATCTCAGCATGGTCTACCAAGTCTACAAATTAACAGAAACGGTGACGAAACGTGTCTTGCTACGCGCAGAAGAGAGCATATTGGAAGTTAATGTGTAGTCTACTTCCGCGTAGGGCTAATTGTAGTTGCATTTCACACGATACAACCCGGTTAACATTAACTTATTAGTAATCGCGTCAGATCATCCCAGTTATCACGTGGTATACTGCTGTTACCAAAACCTCCGCAGCTCTCGCCGGATCTGTTCATAGCCCTCGCGAGTAACCCTTTGAGTATCACCTCTCTCCAACTCGCGGAGATACAGCTCTACGGCAGAGTCGATACGATCTGCTGGGAAATATTCGCCAGGAGTGCGCTTTTCTGCCTCTAGCCAATCTTGGAAAAGCACACAGATAGCGGCCGAGAGCATTTGAACTGCCGTTTGTGAGGTGAACGGCGGAACCTAACAAGAGAAAGGTGAGAATTCGGCTTCGCGCGGACCACACAGTGACATACCTGAGACTCGTACATATGATGAAATACGTCCCATATTTCCACGTATGGTGTTCCACACCGGGCCAACACCCGGACGGCCCAGCCAGGTGGCACGATCTCGATGTTCGCTAGCTGGAACTCAACAAGGAGACGAGCGATATGCTCTGTCCATTTGGACGTCAGTTATAGTTGGCTAAATAGGAGTAATGCACGAACTGAATGGAAAGCTTGAGTCTGAACCATGGAACCGTTGACCAAGTGGAACAATTGTCCCTTGGATGCGATCCAAAGCTTCGGCAGGGGGTATACCCTGCACAGCTGTCCTAGCGTTCAACACGAAGCCTGCCTTCCCCACTGCACAAAATCAACGTACCGTCTTGGAATATACGATCCCAAATGTCTTTGACCAGTGCTTCGTCCTGGTGTTGGGACACATGGAGAGCCAATAACTTGATCGTCAAAAGGTCATATGGATCTGCATACACTTGGTAGAGCTGAGTTACGGGGATGAGTCAATGAGCGCTTGCAAGAAGGGATGAGAGTGCGTACTTCTGTGATACTGAACAACCCTTTTTCAAGGAGCTCTACCTTCTCCCTCAAATCCGAGTCGGACGGCTGCGACTGAAGACGCGGCGACAGGGTGTGAAATATCTCAAGTTGCACTTGAGAAACCTCTAATTTCTCTTCGAGATCTGTTAAAAAGGCAATGGCGCTCTCGTGTTTACCCCCAGCCGACACGGGATGGGACTTCGCATTGCCAACAGCGAGCGTCAAGTACTCTATCCGTTGGGATAAGGATAGTGAGAATCTAAAAAACACTGAGATAAAGCAACGTGTGTCATTAATGTTGCGCACTCAGCAGATTCCGCCAAGGTGGCCAGAACTTCGGCCGCCCGGAGAGGTTGGCCGTCTTTGACATAGAACTGCCAAAGAAGCTGATATTTGTCTAGCGTTCTCAGCTCGCGTTGGAGATAGGCCTGAAGGTATGCCGGGCGCATCTGCATGAAAACAGTTGAAGGACTCTAATTTAAACATTCCGAGAGCGGAGGCTAGCGCACCTCGAGTAACTCATCAGCCAGACCTCTCGAGATCAGCCACTCATATAATCGTGAATGGAAAATTTCGTCAGTGCTGGCAAACGCCAACTCATAGGCGTGAGCCCGCACTTCTGCAGCATCATCACCAGCTCCCGACGTAGCCTTAGTTTCAAAGGCATCAAGGGAATCAAGAATTAGATCGTAACAATGAACGCGTCGCTGCCAGACAGGTATTCGAGGGTCATTGGGCGTATTGGTGCTACCTGAAGGGTCTGGAAATGAGACCATTTGCCAGTACTCCTTCCCCAGGCCGTCGCTGTCTAGTGCGTCGGCGCAGTGTAATGGTAGCTCAATGGCACCTTTTGCAAAATTCAGTTGTTGATAGTCACCGATAACTTCTCGTAGCTTATCGAACTCCATGATTCGTGCGCCCTTTATGAACAACCTGCAGGATATCTAGTCAGCCTCAGACGGCGCCAGTTAACTAACGGAGACACCTTAGTGATTCACCGAGATAGCCTTGCCGCTCTTGCGAATTACGGCTCTCTACAGCTCTTCGTACGCTTTCTTTGGCCTGCATAAAACGTACTCAGCAGCTGTCAAAGAAGTGCGTGATACTCGAACCTTGTAAAGCATTACGTCGTCCGTACTACAAAATGACCCACAGCGCGTTTGTAGAACGTCACTGATTGTATCGACCTAGCACTTGCATGAAGCAATTTAGAGAACCCTAACTGTGCTATGTCGCTTACCGCGATCTGCTGGCCTATTTGTTGATCGATGATCACGTTCACGAGAGCTCTCGAAGCCACTACTCCATTCTGTCCAGTGATGAGTTCTTCAAATGTCATAGAACCGATAAGTTTCTGAGTGGCAGCGTCCGTTCTGTTAATGAATTGGTCAACTATGTAGTCGATGACGGCAAAAGAGGATACCCACTGGCCAATGAGTTCGCCAATACGATGGTCAATGAGCAAAAGAAAGAAGGAAACCCCTTCGATCGTGCGTGCCAACAATGCTTGTAACTCTGCCACCGATTTTTGTTCGGCCTAGAGCGACGATAATGTGTCAAAGAGGGAACTGGAGGGAGAGAAAGAGATGTTATCGACCTTCCATGCTTCCTGGTCACTGGCAGGTGCTGCGCGAGCACCAGCATAATCCCCAGTGGTAGAATGGAAGAGGTGAGGGTTTCCCTCTAGGAAACTACGAAGAGCAATGAGATTTCTTTGTACCATGAGCAGGACTTCTTCAGGTATGTTGGACTGTGGTCCTGATGCACTTTCAAAACAGTTTGCATGATATCACGGAGCGATGTATTTGATACGTACCCTGGCTTGATCAACTTGCCCTTCCAAATTGGCCGCACCAGTCTTGAGAAATACAATGCGAGACCTTCCCTCCTTCCGCTGAATAGAGCAGTTCCCGTGCCATCACCTGATCACATTGATTGCAAGGGGACACTGCACCCAGGAACGGACTCACCAGTACCATACGTCATCCGCTCAGCCCACATTGGGCGTTCGCCGCAGTCATAGAAAGCTTGTTTTGCGATATTGGCAAGCTCAGGTGCAAGATTTATAACTGGTCCACTGATGGGCTGCTCGCCAAATTCGAGGAACGTATTCCCACTAGCCAAGGCCAAAAGCATAGCGCAAGTTTGGTCTCGGCCAAAGCTGGGTGAAATATATGAGTGCAACATCCAGGCTAGATCCACATTGGCGAATGATACCTGTCTCGGAAATCGATGATGGGCTGAACATTTCCCTCGGCTTGCACCTCTTCCAGTGCATCACGCAGCCAATCCAACGCTCGGCGTTTCGCCAATACAGTAATTCCAACGTTTGTGAGTATCAGAAATTGTCGTGTAGGTTCCAAAAACTGGTACGCCAGCTCGTTCGTCACAACCGGCATCGGAGTGCTCGGGTCTGGGGTAGTGACGGTGATGGCATTCTTGGGTCGGGGAAGAACGGCCATACCCCATGTCCGTCCAGGGATCGCGAGTAAAGTAGCTCTCTCTGTCAATGGTGGACGCTGGGATGCAGAACCAGCACCAAATGAAGGCCCCGCAAGCTGCGAAGTCTGGGGGGGCGCCTGACCAAGTGCACCAACGCGTGTCAAGTCTGGTGACATGCAAAGAAGAAAATCAGTCCCCTCAGTGTCCCCGGGATGTGCAGCAATGGTCAGGCCAGCAGCATGGACCGAGTTTTCTAGTGCAGAGAGGACATATGGACGTGAAGTTGGGAGGGTTTGGGGGTGACGGGATGCATAGCCAGAGCCACTCGAGAGATAAGGATTGGATTGTTCATCAGGATGGAGAAGATTGTTAGGGGGGAGGCGAACGTGAACTAATTGCAAAGGGCGTTGAATTCGTTGTGCATCGCTTGCCGGATAGTGGCTATATGGGCTGGTTAATGAAGAAAAATATAGGCGGACACCGTTCATAGTGATAGCCATCAACTGCAGGCCGGAACGAGACTCCTCTGGAGTGATAATGTGCAGAGCAATGATATGAAAATGCTTGGGCGTAATTGCAGGCGAACCAGGCGCTTTGTCTTGTGCCAGTTTATACAGGTTCTGGATGGTCTGTGAACGCTGAATGGTCTTGCTGCTCGTCGGATAGTACACGGATATGATGCTATTTGCGGTCAGCGTGTAGAAGAGGTTTCTGCTGGGGTCTGAGACTATGGAAATAACACGATCTGGGAGAAATTGCCATGTAGTGACTATGCAG
Source organism: Lactifluus piperatus (assembly GCA_003315875.1). NCBI lineage: Eukaryota > Fungi > Basidiomycota > Agaricomycetes > Russulales > Russulaceae > Lactifluus > Lactifluus piperatus. Next base: position 15,487 of record QFDX01001041.1, read on the forward strand.
TGTAATGACTAGGGCGTACCTTCTGAGTGAGGAACCGTGAAGCGAGGGAAAAGGCTCTGAACGCTGCCGACGGACTGGTTGATCAACTGGACACGCCGACCAAACCAACCCTCTTTCTCTTGGTAGTGCAGCTCATAGAGATGTCCATCCTGCGAGCCGGCCATGAATATTCGCCCATCGGCGGTTCCGGCTACAGATACCATCTCCACGTCGCACGACACGGACATATCCAAGTTATATAGCTTAATCTCTTTGCGGGTCCTGTGATTGGGTCCGAGTACGTCTGTCACGGATAAACCCAGGAGGATGACAGTTAATGGCGTGCACAGAACAAGTAGATAATTGATCTCATCAACGAAGACTCCAGGCTTCGGGTTGACTATGGCAACGTGGGTAATGACGTCGGGTTGATCCACAAAGGAGCTTAGATCTTGGCTATAATCGAGTTTTAACGTGGTCTGTTTAGATAGGAAGATAAGTGACACACCCTTCTACGTAGTCCCATAGAAAAAGCTTGTGGTCTATTGCAACCCAGACCCTCTCGATTTCTGAAAGGAGCCCCATATGCGAAACAACATCCGTAGCTGTGGATGGGTGTAAGCACCGAATAACTGGAGATGTAGGAAAGCGGACTGTTGTAAAATTGAAACAAGCTCTCAGGAATGCCGATTAACCGCCTTTTTTGAAACGGAACACGATAATCGTCGGGGAAGACCGAATAAGAAGTTGAGGACGGTGCACCAGCTGGTAAGGAGTGATAAGTATCTATCATTGCACATATCATTGAACCGACATACGAAGGACAAGTAGCTCGCCTATGTCGGGAATGATCTGCGAGTCCTTGGCGAAATAATCCTGGATGACTCGACTTGCGCCCTGCAGGATGGGCAGGTCCAAATTGGGAGGAGAGACATGGGCTTGCGTGGACTGCGAAAGTGCGGTGGACGTGCTGGGCAAAGGAGGACCTAGGACTTGACCAAGAGGGCGTGCATTGTTGGCCATCGAGGAGTACGGTTCGGCAAAGGTAAGGCGCGTTTGGAAAACGACAATACACGTGCCACACAATCACTCTCACCCAACATGGACTGGATAAGCGCTCAATTTATTCAACGGAGCGCACTACACGAGGCCGGGACTTATAAACCCAGGCACTCCTTTATCCCTTGCTCTGTACATTTATAATAATTCGTTGATTAATTACTTGTGAATCGAAATATCGAAGTACAGCACTGTAATTTGTCTTTATGATCACGGTTTGCTCACGTGGACGACGCGCCTTGCTCGGACGCGTCGGTGGCACGGAAGGCTTCTTCAACCGCCACTATTAGCCTGGGCAATGGCACCCACGAAGCAAGCTGCCATTCGCCAATCTATCACTCTCAAAGGATCCACAGAACTCGTCACCGAATTCTTCAAGTATGCAGTCAACACGTGAGTGCTGTTCTTCGCCGGCATACACGCCCCAGTCCTTGGCTAAGCTCTTCTCCATAGGATTCTATTTCAACGAGGAGTGTATCCCGCGGACGATTTTCATATGGTCAAGAAATATGGACAAACTGTGTTGATTACCCAGGATTTGGCTCTGGAGAATTATCTCGAAAAGTATTCGTCGTCATCCCCCCTTTGCTTCTCTAATCGCTCTAACATAATTTCTAGAATTTTGAAGCAAATCAGCAGTAAGTTTATGACTGAATTTATCACCAGAGTCACTAACGCCAGGTGTAGCGTGGTTACTCACAGGAGCGGTGACGCAACTCGTCGTGGCGATTATATCAAAAGACACTAGAACCCCACTTGAACGATGGGTTTTCGATATCAATTTAGTAGGACAACCCGCTGCAGGGGCTGTTGGAGAGTGGGGCCTGTCGCCACAGCCTTCTGATTGTTGATACTGACTGATCGTGACAGTGCGCAACCGTGTAAATCGGATTCGGAGATCCAGGCTGAAATTCGCTCAATACTTAAGCAAATCGTATCAACGGTGACGTTCTTGCCCATCATCGACGAGCCAACCGTTTTCAACATCCTTGCCTATACTCATGAGTCGGCCGATGTCCCAGTGAATGAGTGGGTAGATACAGATCCACTGGCAATTGAGGCCAGCAAGAGTCAGCAAGTGAAGTTGCGAAGCTTCAGTACGGACGTGCATAGGATTGAGGCTATGGTTTCGTATCGCTATGAAGGGTAATTACTGTGACATGATTATGTTGGTATCAAAATCAAAATGCAAAAAGTGCTAGTGACGTTGATGGAAACCATCTGTTAACGGCCGCCGGCGCGCAAATGTGGACGTGGACGTGGATGTGGATGTCGTGGTGGTCGTCATGGTCACCGTTACCCCGGTCACCGTAGGGCAGAGACCCGGCAACTTCCACTGGTCTGGTCCTTATTCACTCCTCGTGTCGCTTGGCACCCCTCCTTGTTTCCTCTTCTTTATAAAACCTCTTTCTCCTCTCTTATTTTCGGTTCTGGCAGGCCGGACACCACTCATTAGTCTCCTTGAACAATCGTTGTAGATACCTCCCGTCAGCTGTGGCCATGGGGGAAAACTGGTTTTATCGTGAGTTCGCCACCCCAAGGAAGCTGGCCTTCAATGTCCTATTCTATGGATCCCATCTCGCCTTCTTTATGTACGGATGGTACAGCCAGGTACGTATCTTGCCTTTTTTTTTTTTTTAACGGTGAAACATTATTTACCTTCCTTTCGTCAGGCAACAAATCATAAACTCTTCGTTCTGAATGGTCTCAAATATTCCGTTTGGACATCCCGTGGTGCCGGTCTTGTTCTTGCCTATGACGGTGGTCTCATCCTCCTACCAATGCTCCGCAATGTTATTCGGGTCATTCGTCCCAAGCTCGCATGGTTGTTCCCTGCCGATGAAAATATCTGGTTCCATAGACAAGTGGCATATTCTATGGCATTCTGGGCGATGATTCACACTACGGCTCACTATATCAACTTCATAAATGTCGAGCGAACCCGTACGTTCTCCTTGTACACTCTTTATTTTATCTTCTCTCACCCACTTTCTAGAGGTTCGGGTAGAGACTGCGCTTCAGATCCACTATACACAGGCCGGTGGCATTACTGGCCATTTCATGCTGTTTATCATGCTCTTGATGTACACAACTGCCCACCACAAGATACGCAATCAATGCTTTGAGGCCTTCTGGTATACCCATCATCTTGCATTCTTTTTCATGGTCGGTCTGTACACGCATGCGACTGGTTGTTTCGTCCGCGATTCGGTAGACCCGGATTATATTCCAACCTTCCCCTTCTATTCCACGCAGCATTGCCTCGGATATGAGAGTTGGAGGTTCATAATATGGCCTGGTATCCTCTATTTTGGCGAGAGGATTTATCGTGAGATTCGCGCTCGCAGGGCTACGAGGTTGTCTAAGCTTCTTGTTCACCCAAGCGGTGCGTTAGATGTCGAACTATCCTGTATTTCTGCTAATTCTAACGACAACAGGCGCTATGGAGCTTCGTATCGTGAAGCCCAGCTTCAAATACACGGCAGGCCAATGGTTGTTCCTACAGGTTCCTGATGTCTCTCGCTGGCAATGGCATCCAGTTAGTATCGGTAACTCTCTCTACCAGGATGCTAGACTCAAATGGCCATTTAGTTCACCATCACATCCGCCCCAGAGGACCCCTACGTTTCTGTCCACATCCGTCAGGTTGGCGATTGGACCCAGGCTCTTGGCGAGCGTGTGGGAGCCGGACCATCCGTTGTGGCCGCACTGACACAAGCCGCCATGAAAGGTGGGGAAAGGGATGAGAAAGATGATTCTCTCCTGAGAACCCGTGGAGATTTCGTTGAGCTTGATACTGGCAGTCTCAGCCGCGAACTTCCTGTCGTGCGGATTGACGGTCCTTACGGTGCTCCAGCGGAGGATGTTTTTAATGTTGAGATCGCCGTTCTGGTCGGCGCTGGTATTGGTATGGCACACTTTAATACCCACTTGGTGTTATCTCATGTTTGGATAGGTGTCACCCCCTTCGCCTCAATCTTGAAACATATATGGTATCGTCAGCGAAGTGGCAATCTTGGCAGCTTGCGCAGGGTAGAGTTCTTCTGGATTTGCCGCGACGCTCCTTCGTTTGGTTGGTTCCAGAGTCTGTTGCAGGAAGTTGAGGCTGCTCAGGCCGATCGTAAGTCCCCGTGTGTTTGTGTAATCTGTATCTGTAACCGTTTGCAGCGAACTTCCTTCGTATCAATATCTATCTCACCCAGAAGATTGCCGATGACATGCTCTGGAATATCGCCGTCAACGATGCGGGAGCAGACTATGATCCATTGACTCTGCTCCGCTCTCGTACGATGTTTGGTCGTCCCGACTGGAAGTCCATATACGGCCGCATGCGTCAGGCGATTGAATCTGGGCAGTACATTCCAGGAAGCAACTCTCAACTTAAGACTACTGTCGGAGTATGTTGGTTGCTTGTCCCTTTGACCTCTCAGCTGACGCGGACGTTGCTAGACGTACTTCTGTGGCCCTACCCCCATTGCAAAGGCCATCAAGGCGGCGACAGTTCAGCATTCCTCGGCTGCTGTGAACTTTACTTTTGCAAAGGTGAATTTTTGCTGTTCACAAGTTTGTCTCGGCTTACGTTTGTATAGGAGCATTTCTGAGCTACAATTCGTGCACGACCTGCTACCTGCATACAAGTCTGAGACGTGGTCATTGTAGAATATATAATGTTTCTGCTTGGAGCGTACATGGATGTCAGTTAGTTATATGAATAAATGATCAAAAGAGATCACGTGTCAGATAGAAAGAACGCGCATCGCCAACAGAGTCTGCACGTACAACTATAAGGAACAGTAGTCCACAATCCAACTACCATGTCGGCTGCGACGCCTACCGCTTCTACTCCAGATGCTTCTACTCCGGCCCCCCCATCTACCGAGACAAACCAAGGAACGCTTGTTGCAGATCGTCTAGTTTTGGAGTACCTTCGGGCAAGAGGTCATAAATCCGCAGAGCAGGCCCTCACGGAGTCTATTAGTTCCTCCGATGACAAGGGGAAATCTCCTATCACTATATCCGGAGAGGAGCTCGTAAAAAAGCTCACCGTTTTTGCCGAAAAGCCTACTCAACCTGGGGATAATACGCTCAAGACAACTCTAGGCGTTCAGAAAGAGCTAGCATCAGTGGTCAACTCATCCAACTTACAGAATTTAATTGCCAGTATTGGACCAGTGGGAGCTGAGGAGATATTATCTCTTGATCCCAATGACAAGCACGAGGGTTTCAGAGAGCTAGTGTCCTGGGTGGAAGGTTCCCTGGATATGTATCGTGTATGTTCAGCGTGTTCATTCGGTTACTTGGTTCTCACAATGCACTTCAGCCCGACTTCCGTCCCATCATCTTTCCAATATTCTGTCACTTCTATCTGGATCTCGTCCAGTTCGGCTTCAAAGATGCTGGTGAGCACAGTACGTTACAAGTGAGATAGCCTCGTAACTGTCAGGCCCTAGCTCAGGAGTTCTTCGAGACATTTTCACCGTCACTGGAAACTCTGCACAGCACCGAGATTCATCGCCTCTCTACACTTCGTCTGCCGTCCCACATTCAAAGTGATGAGACAGCCCAACGCCTCAGGAATGAAAAATACACGATTCGAATGTCTCGCTCGGGTTTCGCGTTATTATTGGGTTGGCTTACAGAGGGCATAGGGGGAGAAGCCCCTGGTGCAGGTGACGGCTTCCTTGGCGAGAGAGGCCGGAGAGGAAGAGCAGCTGTCATGAGAGTTGTCAACAATCACCTCAGATTTGACGGTAAGTAGTTTGCCTCGCATCATTTGGGATTGAGCACGTTTGACTCGTTACAGTGGCTACAACTAGCACTTCCAAATCTGTAACATCTTGGGAAGAGAGCACCGGGCTTCTCTCTTCACTCATACCCCAAGTTAATGGAACGTCAACACCTTTCACGAACCCTCAAGCATTCAACGACGCTGCTGGAGAATTAAAGCTAGGGCCAGCTCCTATCTCAGACGAACTTCGTGCAGAAACTGAGAAGTCCTTACGAGAGCAAGCAATGACGGACAGAGACCCTGCCGCTCAATACGATAACCATCTCGTCCGTCCCAGTACAACTGCCGGGGTCGTCTCTCCTACAACTGCAGATCTACTACCACATCCCCCAACTTTCAAAACAGTGGATGTCAGACGGGAGGTTGAGAAAGTGAGAGATGCCAGAAAGCGTATCCGTCTTGACCCAAGCCTTCTTTCCTCTGCGGATGGCAACACCCCTCAAGGGGCTGCAGCGCGGCAGCGTAGTCTGCCCAGCATATGTGCATATACATTGCATGATGTACATGAAGGGTCCGCACTAGTCCCATTCTGTTGACTTTGTCGCCAATTTGTTGATGGTTGCTTCTAGCTCTCCTTGTTGTATTTTCTCCCAGGATACGTCACTTATGGCCGCCGGTTTCGAGGAGAGCTACATTCGATTATGGAATCTGAAAGGAGAACCATTGAATGGGATGCAAAGCGAATTTCAGCTTAACAACATTCGGGACTGTACGATCATCTGTAAGATGGTTATGTTTCGTTCGCTGACTGCTAAGTTGTAGCCTCTTCTCTTAGCTCTCTTCGAGAGAAAGGAGGATCACCTACTCGTAAACTCATCGGACACAGCGGGCCTGTCTATTCTCTTGCGTTCGATCCTATTACCGGTTCTGCTGCACCCCCCAAATATCTTCTGTCCGGCTCGGCCGATGCGACAGCAAGATTATGGTCCATGGACACCATGACGAATATAGTTGCATATAGAGGACATCAAAACCCAATTTGGGATGTTGACTGGAGTCCTATGGGCATCTACTTCACAACAGCCAGTCGAGATCGTACTGCCCGGCTTTGGTCAACAGACCGAACTTCCACCCTTCGAATCTATGCAGGTCACTCGAGTGATGTTGATGTAAGCGCTAGGCAATGTCACAAGATTGTCAGAGACTCACCGGAAGTAGTGTGTCTTATTCCATCCTAACTCACTATACATAGCTACGGGTTCCAGTGACTGGACCGCCCGGTTGTGGGATGTCCAGCGGGGTACATCCGTTCGTGTCTTTATCGGTCACCAAGGCATTGTCTCTACGATGGCCTTCAGCCCCGATGGTCGGTATTTGGCTACAGCGGGTGAGTCATCTCCAAGTCAACGAGAGCTCTATTGAATGTACCACTATTTAGGCGAGGATCTGGCTATCAATTTATGGGATCTTGGATCTGGACGCCGAGTCAAAAAGATGACGGGCCACACGGCTTCTGTTTATTCACTCGCTTTTAGCGCGGAGTCTTCCGTGCTTGTAAGCGGGGGGGCAGATTGGACTGTCAGGTGCTGGGACGTCAAAAATGCGGGAGGACCACCCGAAACATCTCGAACGAATGGTATTGGAAGCAATACTGGAATGCACCATTCGAAGGATCTGGGTCCGGATTTCATCGAGACGTGCGTGGTTTTCGAAGATTCTCCCGCTGCGGCTTGATCTCACGGGATTACAGAACGGACCTCCTAGCAACGTTCCCAACCAAACGAACCCCTATAATATCTGTCCATTTCACTCCTCGTAACTTGTGCCTCGTGGCAGGGCCCTACCTCTCCACGACAGCACGGTGATGAAATGAGGGGGCTGAGTATCGCGGGATCTAGAACAGTCTATAGGTGCTGTTCGAGTGAAACTGTCATTCCACTCGTACAAAAACGTGTTTCATTCTGCATTCTGGCATTCTGTTGGGTCGTGAATGTAATGGTGTGATAGGTATCAATTCATGGCTGGCGCTTCATTAAGTCGCACCTCTCCGAGCCTCGTTTTACGTGGACTATTCCAATGTAGGATCGAATAGATAAATATTTATAATAAGTTAGGCCTTTTAGGGGCCAGGGGCCAGAGGAGAGGCACGTGTGAGTTGACTTCACGTGGTTGTTCACACTTAAAGGTACTCTCAGTCTGTGGCCTCACTCACGTTGAGCTTGTCCGACCAGCTCGTCAGCTCCCTCCCTCACAGAAAGCTGTTACAATTTGCAGCATCATCTCTTCTTCCTCGCTCAAGCACCTCACTCCCCCTCTGTCACTCAGTCTAGTGACCGGGTCTCGTCTGTAAGGTTGAAATGGCTACAAGCATGGATATCGACCGAACACCTTTGGACCAGTCGTCCGCACTACATGAGCTTCCACAAGTGCCAGAACCCTCAGTCGTACATACAGGACTACCCTTATCGAATGGTATGCGCTGTCCCCATGATTCGCCGGTCTTGTTGCTCTGGTGCCGCTCGTCTGACCCATATTTGATGTTTAGCCGCCCAGCCCCGAGAACCGTTCAGAGAAATCCCCGTCAAGGTACATATTCGGAGGCCTGAGAGAGATTCTTGGGTATACGTGGGACGCGCCACTGTCTCATTAGATACCACAGGACACAATTCACAAGTCGGTGAGCCACAGCATCATATGCGCCACTAATACCCAACTCGAGAGACAAAGTTATCTGACCCTGATTCGGTTCGCAGTAGTTCGCTCGACCTCAACAGACAAGATATTGACAGTCTTCGGCGAAGTGAGTTTTGGCTCTACTTTCTCTGGTCGTCCAGAGGTTTGACTCATGAAAAATAGAGCAGTGAACTGCAAGCTGAAAAGCGTGGCAACTTTGTCGTTGTCGGGTGCATTGAGGGGTCCAGGGTGGTCTCCTGGTCACTTAACGTGAGTTTCTTCTACCTCGCTAGAAGGTATTAATTACCGAGGTGTCTTACGTAGGCTCTCAACACATCCGAGACATTACGGCTGCTGGCCTGCGTAGAGCTTGCGTGCTACCGGTGCAAGCAAGCAGTTGCTGACCCGCGGTCACACCATAGGTCTCGCCGCCGCATTGAACGCGTCATCAAGGATGACCGACGGAAGCGACACAGGCGCCGCCAGGAACAAGACGCTATGATTGACTTATTCTCCAAGCAGGATCTCAACGAGGCCGGAGACGGCGCTTAGCTTGCGAGGGGTGATATCAATACATCATCTGCAGCGACAGGATTTACGGATGAAAGCCGCATTGTACAAGATCTATTTTGGCATCGACACGAATCCTAACCACTCATTTTCGACCGGAGCTGTTTAATCCCCCCCCTTTTTTTGTATTTCGCAAATCCTCATAACTGTCCATTGCCATTGCTATGTTTCAGTACTAGCGTATATCGCACTCGCTGATTCTCTAAACGAAGCTGTCCACCATCTCTTATGCTCTCTACTTCGCCCTCCCTGTACCCATATATCCAGATTTCTAGCTTCAATCTAAGCCCCATTATAAGGCTGTGCTCCAGCTGAAAGTAATGGATTGTTTGATTGTCCCGACTCCATTCGACAATTTTAAAATTATAAACCTAGTGGTTCGTATGGGGAAATGAGTGACGATAGCCGAAATAAAGCATCATGGTTCGAAACTTGAGAATATGTCGTAGGTGCAGCAAGACGGTAAACAGTGTGGTATACAAAATTCCAGTCATGGAACGTCGTACACGTGTCATGAGTGATGCGAAGTTTCACTTGATGACGAGGCATGGCTGGTGGTGAAGAAAGACAGCGGCTGTCGACTTCCATTATATTGCGGGGGAATTTCTACAACCCCACTCTCGTCACATCC
>QFDX01001042.1:0-26387 GCA_003315875.1 Lactifluus piperatus
GTTTGTCTCCACTTGGTTGTCTAGCACTCCATTGGACAAAAATAAGTTGCGGGAAACAGTATCCGCCGCAATCTTATATGTGACCTCGTTTCCCTGAATTTTGGAGTGTGACTAACGAAAACTAGATGAACCAGTGTCACTCACAGCCTTCATAGCATAATATAATGTACCCCATTCCGCGAGGTTTTGAGTCTCGTTGAATATCGTCTGTGCTCGGAGTGTGACTGAGTGGTAGACAATATTGGAGGTGGACGTTGCGCTCCACAGAATAACATCGTCTCGTTTGCCCGAATTCCACTCTGCAGCGAAGTTGAGGAGACATCACAGGGTTCAGTGAACGATAGTCCGCACCTCCACTGACATCAGAGTACACCTGCACTGCATGAGCTGCGCCGTCCAGCGATTTCGCAGTCAAGGACATGTATGAGAATGGGATAGACTGTTTCACCCAATCTCCCGGCTTAAGTAGAGTGTGGGTAAATAACGAAAGCAACAGATAGCTCAAACGAAGCAAACCTCAATCGGATTCAGGAAAGTAAGATTAAATTGCATAGGTCCAGCTAGCGCGGTGAATATGGTCCGCGTGGGCGTGATAATCGTATCCGTGAGGATCACAGTACGGGTGGGTATAGGGGAACCTCCCAGGAAGGAATAGGTGAAGCCATCGACACGCACGAAGGCAGCCCATCCAAGAATCTGAAATATATGGAGATGAATGTTCAGGAAAAGTTGTGTACTGTATATATAGGATGGGCACACCTGACTAGGATCATAGGTTGTTGGCCATTGTTGGCCAAAGGTGGTCCCGGATGGCGAATAGTACCAACAACTTAAATACGGAGAACGGACAGCAAGAGGAACTGCTGGAGGAAAAACAGTCTGTTGGGCTCTGGAAAGTGGGGAAAGGAGAAGGGCAAGAAGTAGAAAGAACAGTAGTTCTAACTGTGACATGATGAGAGACCCGGGAATGTTATTTTGTCAGGGGCATGAACTGCAGATGATGAGGAAGCAATGGGGACGGCTACTCAAAGAGTGGTGATGGTGTTGAAATTAGACAAACAGTGCAACTACGGGAGCGTTGTCCACCACGTTGAATCGGAATTGCAGGAACTTGAGGTGGTTACAGGTAGTGTGAGTGTTTGCGAATGATCAGGCACACACCGTGTTGCTGAGCGTATCCATCAGCGCCTACGAGTGCAGGTATTGTATTCAATTTAGTAAACGGTCAAATACGGAAACTGGATTGAGTACTGTATGGATTGTTGGGCAGCGACAGGGAAGACGTGGGATTACGTGGGTACGACAGTACCGTAGGGAACTTAGAAGGTACGGATGGTGGGCTGGGTCGAAAGTTTCGATCCTGAGGCTGATACAGACCTTGGGTGTCGCTTCAAACGCAGTTCACACCCTTCCTTTGTGCCAAGTGAATAAGAATAAGTGGTGGCGGGCGGGTAAAGGCTAATGCACTAATGACTGGGACTGGACTGTTTGGTCAGTCACGAAGCCGACGAACCGACGAAGATGTTAGATAAGACATAAGCCGAGCTAACTTGATGCCGTCTATGCCGTCTTAGGCGCCGTGTGCGCAATTCTTTCTCCTTACCCAAGGGATATTAATATTCAGGGTGCATAATGGCCGCTGGGTAAATAGAATTAGAGATGAATCTAGGTAGCCTTGAAGAGGTGATGAGATCAAGTTTTCAAAGTTGGTTTATTATTGGACCCGAAACAGCGCAGAATTGAAAATGTTACTAGAGGCACGGGAACGCTTTCTACGCCCGGCTTCCGCAATACTGACCCAATATCGTATTCAGGACCAAGGGCAGTGGGCAGGCTCAAATTCATTGCGGACATGCAGGCATGCGTCAGGTCAACAAGAAGGTAACCCCCCACTGGCATTTATTTATTTATTATAAAAAATTTCAACGCGACTTTTTGTCTTTCGAGCTAAGCGCTAAGCGCTAAGCTTTTCTTGTTCACTTGTCGTCAAGCAAAGAAAAGAGCAGAAATAGACAAAAGGTAGGAAAGCAAATGCCAGATTTGCTTATGCCGGCCGTGCGTCCGAGTCGCGGAATATCCCAAATCGTCATTCCCTTTGCCTACGCCTTCATGAGCTAACATGAACTTTGTTTCATGGGAATAGCGAGGTACGAATATGTCTCAAGAGCAAGAGAAGAGCATACAGTATCCGGAACGCCGCCGCCTGCTCCAGTCCGAGTCCACCAGCAGTCCATTACAGTGTCCGGCGCCGGCTCACCCACGAGCTAGTGTTCGTCCCATGCACAAAGAACCCAAGTAAGCAGAGCCAGAGTTATTTCTTCGAGTGTGCTGGTAAGAGATACAAATTTGTGGCGAGGCAATGGGGAGGATAATCCGACAAGCAGGCGAGGGTCAAAGGGTTCTGGATGAAGTTAGTACAGTCGCCTGCCTCAACTCCTCTGGGTATCTCGTGCAGTGTGCATGCGCTTTGCATGCCGGGGCCGGAAACTTGGACACAGAACTAACTCCGCCGACCGCGCTGCGCAGTTTACAGGGTAGAAGGTGGTAGAAGGTGGGTAGATGATCTTAACACAAAAGACGCGATATCCTCGCACCTAATTAAATACAATATTGTACCTGATATGAAAAAGGCTGTGATTTATGTAGAGTAATACAGTAAATTCCCCCAAATAAGATGTGTGGGGAGATATGCCGGAGAAGCGTCAAACAAAGCGTTTTGTTGTCTCGTAAAACACAACTCAGCTATGTTCGTTCCTCTTCCGTATAGCTCGGTGGTGCTTCGAACCTCTCTGCACGAAGTAGTTGCATCTCCTGTCGTAAATTTTCAACCTCAGATTGTAGTCTCCGAGGATCAGGTGGTGGTGTTGCTGAACTTTGCCCAGTGGTAGCGGTAGGAGAAGGATCAGGATGAGACCCACTCGTTGAGCCTGCGTCGTTGGTTCGAGAGCGTTCTGAAGTCTCTGTGCGCAACTGTGCGAGCTCTTTGCTTGACAAGCCAACAGGAGCGGGTATAATCGGCTGAGAAGGCGGAAGTGGGTGTAGCAATGCAGAAGATGAGGAGTTGCTATCCAAAGCGGCCATTCTCTCGAGGGGATGGGTCTCAGATTGCGATTGTGGCTCCGTCATCCACTGCCCTGGGTCCGGCTGGGCTGGGTTAGGTGCTAGATAGAAAGGTGTGACGGTTACTTGTGGACCTGCTTCTATGAGATCACTTGAAGACATGATGGAACTGGGTCTATTGTATCTCCGTCGACGCCTTACGAAGACAACGACGCCAATCACTGCGAGCAGGGTAACAACGGTACCCGTGACAGCACCTGCAACCGCGCCGGTATGTGATGCCTTTTTCGGTGACGAGGACACCGTCGTAGCGTTGGCCTTTATTGTGTGTACAGCAGCCCTGTAAAAGAAACAGGTCAAGCGTGAAAGAAAAGATGGGAGACTGTACGAACTTAAGAGCCAATGGAGCAAACATTGCACCTTGCGCAGGACTAACGAGTAGGGCGAAAACTTCAGTTGGCATCCCAGAAATTTCGAAATTAGCTCACCTGGCCACTCCAATGATGGTCGTTCCGTGAGAGCTGTCATAACTTAGAGGGAACACGCCTTCGGTCGTGTTAAGGGACACCCGGTTATGAATTCTCGAGATAAGATTCGCGCGCAGGTCCGCTTTCGACGTCATCGCAGCTACAAACAAGTTCCAACCTAGAATGCCGTCAGTCGTAAGTGGGTAGATATTTTAGGCACACTAACTAGATACCACGACATTTGTGTTTGAGGGAAGGTTATCATTTGGCAAGCCAAATTGGCTGAAGCTCGATGTCGCTATGAGGTTACTGAGGAAATTACTTTGCCCCTCAAATATCTTCAATTTGATTATATTAGAAGCGAGATGAAACGAGAATACATAAACACCCACCGATGGTTCTACCAGGTTAGTACCTAGCCATATATCGGCGAATAGATTATAGCCCAATGTCCAAGTGTTGGCTTGACCATATACTGCAAGGAGGTGCAAATCGGAGCTGTCTAATGCAAGGCCTTTCCATTGGCTGTAAAGCCGCTGAGCTGCACTCTACAAACAAGTCAATGTCACGATCTAGCAACTAGTGAGTCCGTACGAACAGAGTATTTATTGGCGTCGGCACTCTGACTAACGATCGCGCTCATTTTTGACATAGCTTGGATGGCGATGATGCCCTTGATGGCAAGGTTGGTTTGATTGTTTACAGACAAACTATCTGCAGACGATCTGTGTCATCAATCATTGTCAGTGCTATATGGTCCTCTAAGTGGCCGAAACGCATACTGATCATGAATTAAGAGTGTTGATTTTGACAAATAGTCGGCCCAGGAAGTCAGTAATGGATACTATCCCAATGTCAAGGAAGCCCTTCAGAACACAAGAGCTGTTTCGACATACATGTTGACTTATAAGACTCCCATCACCGCTCGCGCGAGCGTGAGCGTAAGTCATGATCAGCATATTCCCGGATTCTGCGCATGGGCAATGTGTAAGTAATACAATAGACCGATTCCAGTGGACGCACGTTCAACTCCTTGATTATGGTTTGAATTACCACCAGTAATATTGGGGTAGGTAGATCCTACAATATATAGTACTTATTTAAGTACCTGACTTCGACATTTGTGTGGAACGTACCTAGATCAGTGGCAGCAAACGGGATGGAATAGTTAGGCGATGTTTGAAGCCGAAACAGAGGCTCAAGAAGAGGTGCTCCAAGAGTAGGATCAAGATACATGAACGCAGGGAACGCCGAATATAGAGTCTCGACAGCATTTACCCGGCTAAACAGAGTCTCAGCCCCCTATTCGACGGACAAAGAATTTGGGTTGACTAACTTTGTAATCTTCCCACCGATATTCTTCATGAACATCATCACATCTGACTTGTTGAAGCCCCCGGTCGCATCAGTCCCGATTGTCAGCTGGGTGCTGCCATATGTTTGTGCGATCGCGAGGGAAACTAAGTCTCCATACAAACCAGAGACCGAAGCAGCATCCTGGAGCACCCGCTGATCTAGCTGTTGTGCCCTTGACGAAGCATTGTTAAAGTCGTTCAAAAAGTCAACCATCTGAACCACTATATTCAACAAACACCGTCTTCTAGAGATATTCGCACTAACCAGGGATGCATCATCGGAGTATTGTGACTTGAAGTACAAGCTGCGTTGTGCAGGAGGAACACCAGATAGATCGGTGTAATTGGCGGCAGGGTCTGTGATATAGCCGACCGTCCAGACGACCGGAGCTTGGGTAGCTTGGATGTTACCAAGGTTTTGAGATATGGCAAAGACAGGGAACCGTGCATTGATAGAACGGAAGTTTGTCTCCATTTGGTTGTCTAACACTCCATTGGACAAAAATAAGTTGCGGGAAACAGTATCCGCCGCAATCTTATATGTGACCTCGTTTCCCTGAATTTTGGAGTGTGACTAACGAAAACTAGATGAACCAGCGTCACTCACAGCCTTCATAGCATAATATAATGTACCCCATTCCGCGAGGTTTTGGATCTCGTCGAATACCGTCGGTGCCTGGAGTCTGACTGAGTGGTAGACAATATTGGAGGTGGACGTCGCGCTCCACAGAATAACATCGCCTCGATTGCCCGAGTTCCACTCTGCAGCAAAGTTGAGGAGACATCACAGACTTCAGTGAACGATAGTCCGCACCTCCACTGACATCAGAGTACACCTGCACTGCATGAGCTGCGCCGTCCAGCGATTTCGCAGTCAAGGACATGTAAGAAAATGGGATAGACTGTTTCACCCAATCTCCCGGCTCAAGTAGAGTGTGGGTCAATAACGAAAGCAACAGATAGCTCAAACAAAGCGAACCTCTATCGGATTCAGGAAGGTAAGATTAAATTGCATAGGTCCAGCTTGCGCGGTGAATATGGTCCGCGTGGGCGTGATAACTGTATCCGTGAGGATCACAGTACGGGTGGGTATAGGGGAATCTCCCAGGAAGGAATAGGTGAAGCCATCGACACGCACGAAGGCAGCCCATCCAAGAATCTAAATATATGAAGACGAACCATGTTCAGGAAAAAGTTGTGTACTGTATATATAGGATGGACACACCTGACTAGGATTATAGGTTGTTGGCCATTGTTGACCAAAGGTGGTCCCGTCCGGCGAATAGTACCAACAACTTAAATATGGAGAACGAACAGCAAGAGGAATTGCTGGAGGAAAAACAGTCTGCTGGGCTCTGACAAGTGGGGAAAGGAGAAGGACAAGGAGTAGAAAGAACAGCGGTTCTAACTGTGACATAATGAGAGACCCGGGAACGTTATTTTGTCAGGGGCATGAACTGCAGATGATGAAGAAGCAATGGGCGATAGCGAAGGGGACGGCTACTCAAAGAGTGGAGTTGGAAGACAAACAGTGCAACTATGGGGGCGTTGTGAATGACTCGTGCCCCCCACCACGTTGAATCGGGATTGCTGATCTGACGGGAACTTGGGGTGGTTACAGGCAGTGTGAGCGGTTGCGAAAGATCGGACATTGTGATGTCGAGCGTATCTATCAGCGCCTACTAGTGCAGGTGTTTATTCAATTTAGTAAACGCTCAAATACGGGAACGGGATTGCGTACTGTCACTGGGCGTTTACAATGTAATCACAATCACATTCAGTCGGCTAAATCCTGAAGCCTGATTAAGGCCTGATTGGTCAGATTTTCAAAATGAATTGGAGGATCTTGTAAAATACCCACAGTGTGTACGGATTGTTGGGCCACGACAGCCAAGACGTGGGATTACATGATTAACTACAATACCGTAGGTAACTTAGAAGTATGGATGGTGGACTGGGTCGACGATCCTGAGGCTGATACAGACATCGGGTGTCGCTTCAAACGCAGTACACACCCTTCCTTTGTGCAAGTGAATAAGAATAAGAGATGGCGGGCGGGTAAAGGTCAATGACTCGGACTGTTCAAAGGTCCGTTACGAGAGTCGATGAAATGTCAGATAAGGTATACGTAAGCCGAGTTAACCATGATGCCGTCTGAAGCGCCGTGCGCTGCCAGTGTGTGCGCATTTCTTTCTCCTTTCCCAAGGAATACTAATACTCAAGGAAGCATAATGGCTGCTGGGTCCCAACAAGAATTAGAAGTGAATCTAGGTGGCCTTGACGAGGTGATAGGATCAAGTTTTCAAAAATTTCAACGTCGCGATATCATGATAGTAGCGCAGAATTGGATATGTTAGTTACTAGACAGGCAGAGGACACCAATATGAGACGGCCCTTTAGTTATGCCGGACCATACTGGCAAGTTACATTACCCGAAGAGAATGTGGTTTCCGCTCTATATCGATTCCTAACAACGCGAAGTTCAAACTGGAAACAGCGTGCTGGTATCGCGCTAGGCGCTGTGATGGGCCAGACTCCGTTGATCGCCTTTGCACTGACACATCTTAGCACAGCGCCATGAGAATACATAGTGATCGTGCCTGTGGTATTGGGATGATCCCAACCCCTTACGGGTGACCCATATAGTATGGTGACAGACGAGTCAGGTATACGGATCCGCGCCCTTGAAATCGCGAAACCGGTGGACTTTTCAATAGGGCGGACTTCCTAATCGGAGAAGGAAGAGATCGAACCAATTGCGTCCTTTACGTAGGCATTCACCGACTCCCTTGAACGTATCTGAAATTGCAGCTCAACTACATTACATGAGACAGCAGAAGGATGGATCTTATTACGCTGAAGGAGCAAGTCGGTAGGACAACTCGGCGCCGGCGCTGTAAGAAGGAAGCCAAGGAGACCCTGAAACACGGGCATCGTATTTGCACGATTCAAATGAAGAAAGCAGCAAGCTACATGACGTCCTTCAAATTAGCCTCAACCGTTTGACATATAGGAGCCTGAGCGATGGCAGAGGACCTCAGCCCCACAAGGACGCTGCTCACTGGCAGTTTACACGGAAACAAGGGATATATACTGTACCGTACAGTAATACTGTATAGAGGGACCATAAACATGCACAAAAAAGCGCACCGTGCCTGGCGACCGGATTAAGCCACTAAAGAGGGGAACGTGAGGGAGCAACCAAGGAGACCGCAGGATCGTCACCGAATCAGCGGCGTGGAGGTCCGCAGTCACACGCCCCTCAGTTGTGTAACTGATAGGGCCTACCTGCTTCTGCCAGCAGATGGTCACCCAGCCAACATTAGAGCTGTGCACCCCCATGAGGTAGTGACCAAAGATGTAGTCTTTAGTTCCTGTAGCACCTAGAACTTGGCAATTGAAACGCCAACACTGGTACAACAAGCTGAAGATCCCTCAGGCTGCTTACCCACGCCGGTGTTTCCGTGTGATCGTCTTCACCAAGAGTGTATCACGTGTGGTCTCAGCAATTTCGTTATACTCGTCCGCATAACTTCAAACCAATAAATATTCCATTGATACAACGGGAACCGGTGATGAGGGAGGATACAACATGCACAGGAAACGAAAGGCGAAAAGATATCCAAAGTAAAGTAATACAACATAGGAAAGGGCATGTGATGTCATACTATCGTGTTCCTACTAGGCCACGTCGTCTTCATAAGACATATCTTCTAGGGTGCTGAGCGATGTAATACTAGAACAACTTGAGCAGCTCGAGTCAGTTTCCGAGGTCGACTCGTCAGATTCGGGCTGCAAATACGGGTGGGGGATGTGATCACGTGAGATGAAGTGCCAGTTCTCGTTTCTGGGAATTGACGACGAATAATGCGGCGAATGCTCCAAACAAAAAGCTTGTGAGGACGCACGATGCCGTCTCGACCGTCGATGGAGCCTGTCCAGGAAGAGGCTGTGTATCTTCCGGCGGAACGAGAGGGGCAGGGACGGAAAGGGATGCAGCAGTTGATGCGGGAGGATCGGCCTCATCTGAGGAGTCCTCCGACGCCGATCGGGAGTGCACCGACATGAATTCGTCCGTGAGAAGTTGCAGTTCACTGACAACACCTTGTAATCGCGTAACTTCATTAAGTGCATGGATGCGCTGGGCATCCCGTACTTCTTCTCCGATGACGTGGACCATAGATTGTATGAGATCCCAGATCTCCGTGTGTTCGCGCACCCACCACTGGCCCGGCCAGCGTGCAATGATGTACGCAAGCTCAGCGACATTGTCAACGGCTCCTTGGAAGTCCTTCAAGGCATGTTTTTGGAACCAAGGGCGAAGGAAGCACATCGCCAGGCGCACTGAGCTTGTGGTCGTGTCACGAAGACGCTCTTCCCCAGATGAGCGTAAAAATTGCTCCGACATCTGCTGGCAAAATTTCTGATATTCAGAACGCTGTTGCGTTACATCCCAGGTGATATTGCTGAAGAAACTTTTGTCTTCTTCATCAGGATTAGGGTTGAGGAAATAAGAGGGAAGTTTCGGTACGATGGATAAGATGGGGACCGAGGCCAGCACGGCTGTACCGGGGACGTAACCGTATACAAGAACATCTTGAGCTTCTGTTGCAAATCGATACCACTTCCAATGGTCCGGATGCCGTCTAGATATGGACTATTAGTATAAATACGCCTGAAAGTCGATTAACCCTCACTCTTTGGACGAACCCTTCCGTAAAAGCTCCAACGCCGTAACTGCTCGCCCTGCGAGTGCTCTAGCGTCGATCACTGCGATTTCGATCTCTTGCTTAGGATTGCTCTTATAACGCCGAGTAGCCTCCCATATTGCCCAGGCGAAGCTGAATGATGTAGTGACAAAGGGCGATGACGACTTTTTCGTCCCATCCATGTGGTTAGCCACGTCAGCGTATGTGTCCGGTATCGCTAACTGATCGGGCGATCCCGGTGATGAGTTCCTAGCTTGGAAGTCTTGAATAGTGTACCGATAACTGTTCTTGAATTTCTGGCCGATGAAGAATGGCTCAGAACTATCGAAGAAGGGAGAACGCGGCTTTGGGGTATACACGCGGAAGAGGAAGGGATTTTGCTCGACTAGTGAGTCAAAAGTAAGATCTGGACCGAATCCATATTGAGGGAGTGCGCTGAAGCCCAGCTGGAAGCGACCAGATCCCTTAGAGTCGGTGGATGAACCTTCCATGGTAGAGGTGGTGATAGGTAGAGGAGAGATGATGCGGCCGAAAAGCGGCCGACATCGATGGCCTTTTACTATCGCTGCTCCTGCCTCGTGGAAGCAATGCTAGAGCATCATACACCAAATCCAGCTGGCCTAAGGGGCGACAGTGATGACACGTGGACCCAATGAGGCATTTATGAGCCCACTAGCATTTGCATGCAAAACAACATTTCAGAGTTTCAGCATTAGTATGACCTCATAGACTGCGACGATCCAGTACAATATTAGATGGTAATTGTGCGCGTTGGGTGGAATGAGCAGCTACAGAGTGAGTGAGTGCGTGAGTGATTCAAACGCAAGAGAGTCACGTGTACGTAATCCCTCGATCATTGATGCCGGTTAATGGGTCAGCGCATCATAAACAGCAAGCGGCGCTTTCATTATTAGATGCAGTGTCGTGCATGCCTTCCTTGAGGCTTTCATGTCCCCAAAGGAATGGAGACTTGGGCATGAAGTGGACACCCTTTGGCGGTATGTCCCTGATATTCGCTCTTCAGGTAGCACTGCTTATTCTAGTTCCCTGACTGTTTCACGCGAAACGCAGGCAATAGAACCTTCTAATGTGACGACACTATCTCTGGCCACCGAAATGGCTACTCTTCACATTACGCCCACTTCTTATGTGAGTGAGCCCGGACGGGGTCCATTTGTACCCAATTGTTCGTGGGAGCCATGCGTAAGGCTTAGTTTCTCCGTTATTGCCAACTAGCCACAAACCACGAGACGTAAACACGTGAACACTCCCCGTCGAGAAAATTTCTGTCAATCCCGAAGCCTTATCGTTGCTTTTTCCGGGGACTTTTATCCATTTCATCGGTTTTACGTTAGCCGGGCCCCTGGAGGACAAGTAGCGGTTACGCGGAAGGCCACCGTCGAACATATCTCAGTCAAGTGATGTCTTTTGCTTCTAAGCAGAACGTCGTCTGGTCAAGGAGAAATGGCGTGAAACAGGCAGATTTATTTGCTCTAGCAAGTGGAAGCCCTGCATTGGGCCTGCAATCTGCCCGCGATGTTCATACTTTGTCTGAATTTAACTCAAGTCCACAGGAAAGTTTGTGTGGGTCTCAGGGCGTTTTATAACACTCTATAGCGTGATCCTCTCTTGGAGGAGTTTTGTGTGGGTCTTGCTGGAAACAGGTTTCCAATCTTAAAGTGTTTTTTTCTTTCGCTTGCTCGAGGGAGCCTCTCTCAATATAATCGGGTCGCACCCATGCGAATTCCTCATCTCACTTCGCACTCTTTGTGAAGGTGCCTTTGGCTGTCGGGCCGCACCACTGGCATATCGTCGACGCACCTTTGGGGAGACTCATTAAGACAACAGTCAATCACATCTAGCCGGAACCAATCTCCTGTGGGTGATCTCTCCGGATTTCTCCGACCTCCCTACCTTTCTCCGTCTCCCAGAGACCTTTGATGAAGGTATACATTTTAAAGGTCATTCGTCAGAACTTCAGTCTTCGGTTTGTATTCTTGTTGGCCGAACTAGTGGTGGCTACCGAGATCGAAGACATGATGCACTCTGTCGATTCATTTGGGGTAATAGTAATAGAGTTATATTCTACGCCTAGGTGAACTGTCCTGCGGGATTGAAGACAAAACAAAAAGTCTGTGCGTTCTGTGCGAGTCTGCTTACAAATGATGATCTGTCATGATCACGTGCGTGTGAGCCTATTATCAGTCATTTCGGTTTTGGCACAGTTACCGTGATTTGTGGCCTACAACCTGCGCATTGTTCACATTCACACCTTGTGTATATCCAGCATCATCGCAGTCTTTGACGCAATATCAACACCGCTCTACCTGAGAGCTTGTCTACGATGGCGTCCCAGTCTCCCATGATCTCAATCCCAAGGAAGGGTACAGATGAGGTTGACTGGACCTCGCCAATTCGGAATGCAATTTCCCAGTCCTACGGAGAGGATCCTGACAACTACTCGAATGAGTGTTCTTCTCTCCAGAGGTGTCGGCAGGACGCTGTCAAAGGAGCTGGAAGTGACATGACCGGTGTGTTTCTTTATTCTCCCCAAAGGAATGTCCTCAACACAAACTAGCCCGCGACTTGCTTTACAAGTACTTCGGGCAGCTAGAACTCCTAGAACTCCGCTTTCCTGAAATCCGCGTGAACTTTCCTTGGCGCGATGCCTTTACCAGCAAGCTCATCGTCCAAACATCCCTTGCATACGAGAAGGCGTCAATCATATTCCAGATAGCTGCAACCCATTCCGCAATAGCAGCATCTCAAAGCCGCTCCGACCCAGAAGGCCTGAAACGCGCGTTCTACTATCTGCGCTGCTGTGCCGGAATGCTCACATACATCAACGAGAACTTCCTGCATGCACCATCCACAGATCTCAGCCGAGAGGTCATCAAGTTTCTCGTTGGGGTTATCCTAGCTCAAGCCACCGAAGTATTTTGGGAGAAATGTAGAGATGAGAAGAAAGGAAGTGCTCTGGTCTCCAAAGTTGCATCTCAAGCTGCGTCGATGTATAATTCTCTCAACGAGGAAGTCAAAGAATTTATGGGAAAGGGTATTTTCGATAGGAATTGGATCACTGTTCTTCAGGTGATACTTCGTCATTCTGGCTAGAACTACAATCTAATATTTGACTTGGTATACGCAGATCAAGGCCAAATATTTCGTCTCTGTCACACAATTCCACCGCGCACTCGCGGACCACGCCACAGCTAAATATGGGGATGCTCTCGTTCGCTTGCAACTTGCTGAGGCCGCGGCCAAGGAAGCACACAAAATTGCTTCCAACTTCAACACAACGTTCTTGCCCCAAATGTCCCCAAATCTGCCAGCCGACTCTGGTCAGTCGCTCTTCGAGCTCGCAAAGTCGCAGCTGGCACTGTCAACGGAGCGAAGAGTGGAGGCTCAACGAGATAACGACCTCATCTATAATGCGGTGCTACCTACCGCAGAAACTCTTCCTGCCGTGGATAAAGCGGCAGTTGCGACTGCCATTCCAATTCAAGAAGTATATGGTAACACTGAAGTGCAGAAGGTTATCGGCACAGATTTGTTCTTGCGTCTCATTCCGTTAAGCGTCCATGAAAGTGCAAGTGTCTACTCAGAAGAGAAGGCCAAGGTCGTACGCAGCGAAGTTGAGAAGGCCGAAGGGGCAGCGGGCGAGGCACGTAGTGCGCTGGATTCACTTGGAGTCAAGGCTGGTTTGCCACGCTTCCGCGCAATGGTTGAAGGTAGTGTTGCAGGTGAAGATGAAATTCCACTCGACGTGCGTCGATATCGCGAGGATATCGCTGTTATTGAGGAGCGCGAAGGCGTGGACACGCTACTTAAGCGGCTTGGGGAAATGAAAGGGTCCGTGCGCGAAGAACTTGACTCGACAGCACGAGACCTGGACGCAGAGAGTCAAGACTGCGAGGCAATGCGCGTCAAGTATGGCCACCACTTCACGCAGGCACCGTCCTCCGGTTTGACCAAGAGCCTTCGAGCTGACCTCAAGAGCCACCTCCAGGCCCACACCGCTGCTGGGGCCTCAGATGATCAAGTACAAACCCTGTGGAATTCTGCCAAAGATGATGTGCTGCTGCTCATTTCCGACAACGTGGAGAACGTCTTCAAGGATAGTGCCCAAGGTCACGATCGCCGGGAAAGCTTGCTGGATCTTGACACGGATAAAGACGATGCAGAAAAGGCGAAGATAGCACGCCTTGTAGAAGACCTTGACGAGAGACTCGGACGTCTGAACAAGATTGAAAGGGAAAGGGACCAGACACTTAAGGATCTCAAAGAGAAGGTAACGAACCACTTTTACCGCTTGGACCGCTCACCACATCGCAATTCCAGATCCAAGCTGACGACGTATCTCATCTTTTACTTCTTAATCGCCGCAATACAAACGTCGAGCCAACGATCTTTGCCGCAGAACTTGAGAAGTTCCGCCCTTACCAACAGCGACTAAGTCAAACAGTGCTTCATCAACAAACCACAATCCAAGAGATTACACAGCTATGGCGGGCGCTGAAAGATCTGGGAGGACGCACAGGAGCGCGCAAGTGGGACGAAAGAGAACGGCGAAAAAAAGAAACTGTTCGGAGATTCACACAAGCCGGCGAGAGGTATATGGAAATCAGGGATGGCCTTGCGTGAGTTACCCTTTGCACCCTATCACTCACGCATAGCATGACATTTTGTCGATAGCAAAGGCCTTCAATTCTACACCGAGTTAAATGGCTTGTCGTCCACTCTCCGTCGCAACGTTAACGACTTCATTTCCTCGAGAAAGGCTGAGCGCAATACGCTGGTCTCGCAGGCTGAGACCCAACAACGACTCTCGGTGCCCGAAACACACTATGGATCTCCACCAGCCAAACCGCCACCACCGCCACCCTCTAGTTTGAGTCAAGCCCTCTCAGCCATGAGTCTGAAGAGCGGGTCGGGGTCGTCAGGCCCATCGCCACCAGTTCCGTGGGTGCCTCAGCAGAAAGCTTCTTATACGCACACCCCGAGCTACCTTCCTTCGCCGGCTCAGTCGTACGGGTCTCCATCTCCCCCTACTTCGCAGGGCCCCCCTTATATCCCGCCACCGCCACCTGGGTCTGGTCAATTACCTCATGCCCAGCTGTCCAACCGTCCGTACCCCCCTCCACCATCTGGACAACCACCTTACGGGCCTGCGCTAGTACTGTCGTCGCGTGATCCCTACGCTGGGCTTGCCTCCCTTGCTGGTTCTGGCCATTTCCCTCCGTTGCCGACACAGCGCCAGTCATCCTACTCCATCGCAGGCCAGCAGCCGAGCCAAGCGTACCCATCGCCCCCACCCACTGCGCGCTCAGTGTATTCATACTCTGCCACTCCTTCCCAGCCGACAAGGCAAGGCAATGTTGGCTCAGCGCTCCCGCCACCGCCCCCTCCCATCTCGTACTCGCAGCCTCCCCCTCCGCAAACCTACAGTTTGGGCACGCGCCCTCTTTACAGCGCTCCGCCGCCACCTGGCCAGCAGCAACCATACGGTGGATATGGTCAGTATGGGCGGTCGTGATAACTTGAGCCTAGTGACTCCGAAGTATGGAAGTTGTATTATGAGAAATTCGTATGGTTGTTTTAGCTGAGATATTGCGGAATGTTTATATGTTTTCGGCAAATCGGCGCATTGAAGGGCGCACGATTGGTTCCGCTCTGTGTCCGATTGTCAGCACCGCCGAACACGAGAAAGTCATAGTCGGTCATAGTCCTCTTCTTTTTCCCATATATCGAAACAATCCACTTTTACTTGACATTTTCCCGTCCTTCTCGGTTTCTCGGCTTCAGTCATCGACTGGCCCCGGTCCCTATTTAGGACGCTGATCAGTATCCAGAATGTGCCGGAACTGAATTATCGTCGACACGTGCACCGGTGATTCTACTTTCATCACACGACAGGCTTCTACAGCGAAATACAGTAATCGTGAGTATCATATGGGCGGCGAGCGACTCTTTTAACTATAGTCATTTCGAGAATACACGTAAAAAAGCCGTCTTCACCGGTCATGAAAAACGTCGAGCACCCGTCAAAACCGGGGGCATGTGACAGTAATTGCATACTAAGCAATTGAGGGGAAGAATTTGGTGCCCATGTCATTGTCTCGGGTGCTGTAGCCGCGACAACGACCTCGATCACGTGTGCACAACTCTAACTTTTCGGAACGGAACTGGAGTCAGCTTATTGCACAACCAACAAGCGAGACGCGACGAAACTCTACTTCTTAAAATCATGGCTTAAAGGACCGAGTCGAGCGCTTCGATGCTATGTTGAACTATCTCGAACGACGAAATGTCACTAACTAGAGATTGTGTAAACGAAGCATCTAGCAAAACTGAGCCCGAGCCAATCTTGATGAGGTTACTTATCAGAAATCGCGACAGCCACGGTTAGTTAAAGGCTTGATTAGAAGCGACAGGTAGCCATTTGACCTTTAGCCCATCATATCGTGGAGCGGCTATCAATTAACCCGCCAGTCATTATTCCATGGGGCTATGACACTTGACAGCCGATCAACAAGTGGATTCAGTAATGTGACGTTAGTAAACATTTAGATATTTTGTCAGTCTGTGACCCTATCAGGGCCAGATCGAAGTGGGTCGTATCCCCTATCCTTTCAAGTAGAAATTACGACACGTGTGTATGTCGTGTGTCGGAATGACTCGCTATAAAATGGAACCGTTGAGTAAAAGGACGCCCGCACATGACAGACGGGGCGAAATTAACATTGAAACAAGACACATGCGCAGCAATGCCTCGTGTAGACTCCGTGCTTATTGCGATGGGGTTGCCCTGCTAGCACTAGCATCACCGCCGTAAAACACGCCCCTACCCCAGGAACTGGCTTGCTTTCCTCCCTGCCTCGTGAGCGCATATAGTTCACCAACTTTTTCATTCCAGCTTTGTTTGATCAGCGCTGTGAATGGCCTCTTTACGATACGGGCGGCAGCGGATGGTGGAGGGTCATATTCGGAGGGGGGCGTGATGAGCCTCCGTGAGAGGATATGCAAACTGGTTGGTAAATGGAAATTAGCACAATGGGGGTAAATTTTTGTGAAAAGTGACCAACTTCTCCTGGTGTTGGTTTGTCCTGATGGTAAGGTGAAGGTCACGTCTGCATGGACCGCAGGTATGTGGAAGACATACCTCGACTGCATTAAATTGGAAAAGGCATAGTAGATCTAAAGTGATTGTCAGAAACCCGAGCCGTACAAGAACAATAAGATACCATACACCGCCAGCGACGAGAGCTCCCGAGACGGGGCCAATGACGATGGACATACTGGATGTGGCTTAAGCTCAACGCCTCGGCGTCGGCCTCGGGTAAGTGACGCCGGCAGAGGCGGCCCGACTTGCGAAAGCAACGTACCGGACGAACGCGTCTCGCCATTGAAGCACAGTACCAATGGTCACCGCCGAAAGCCTCAACTTCGACGTCTTGCAAATCATTTTCTCCTACCTTTCTATCCCAGATCTTGCTTCTGTCTCTCAAGTTAACCAATCATTTCTCGCTGGTGCTCTTCCTAAGTTGTATCGCTCGCTCTGTTTCTACCACAATCAAGCGAAGAGATATCCAAGAGTAGGTTACTCTTCGTCCACTCTCTTCATCACTTATTCCTCTTCATTCGAAGATAGTGACGCCATTCGCTGTTGTCAATGCACACCCAGACCTAGCAACGCACGTGCAGAGTATCGGTCAGTTTGCTTGCTTCTATGCTCAGTGGCTGTACCTGAGCTGATTCGCTCTAGATATACGCGTGCTCCCTAATACTCGGCTGAAACAGAGGTCGTTACCAGACCCCCGCTTCCTTCGTGATTGTGTTTCCGCTTTGGAAATCTCACAGTTTATTGCCTCGTTCACTTGTACTATCGGCAGCGCATTGCCGCCCCTTTTGCCCTATATTCAGTCAAAGTCACGTCTTCATACTCTCCGCATCGAGGCTCACCTTACTGAGGAGCAAACCAAGCTACTCTGTCAGCTCCGTGAACTGCACAGTGTCACGCTTGAAAATGCAAGCTCCGCAGTGATGGACGCCCTACCGGAATGGGCGGATGCTCTTAAGTCTACGTTGGAGCATCTGACAATACATGTGAGTTGATTCTACGCCTCTTCAGCGCATATTTTACATCCGCCCATCGATACGTCTTGCGGACTTGCCATCTTTGATTCCGCTGTAGCGCCGATGTAATGAACGTGTTATCCAGCTGACCTTCGTTGCTTTGAAGTTGTCATGAGATGCTAACCTGTGTCGCAGACAAGTCCGCATTTGAATAGAACCGTCCTTCAAAGAACCATAGAGCATCTTCCGAAACTTCGGGGGCTCCATGTCATTGGATGTTTGAGGGTGACACATGTGGATGTCCTCTCTGCAACAGAGTACGCCCCATTACTCCAGAGCCTTGCATTTACCGTTATGGAAACGGTCAGTACCCTATTTTTTTCCAATCGTGAATCGATCGATTGTGGGGGTTCTACGGGTTGTCGGTCCATTTGGTGAAGCGCTCGCAAAATACCATCTTTGGTGACTCATGCTGTGTATCATCCACGGTCAGCCGTCCACATAGTCGTACTGACTTGGGAGCTCCGTACGGCGATGGGGCCGCATCTCGTCCGGTTTACCCCGTGTCGCCTGACCCAACCCGTGCCCGATCAATTCTCGCCTTGTTCCTACCATCTGACCCGCGCTCTCTATAGGACTTCGGCTCCAGTCTGCCACGGACCTCGCTGACAGCTCTCAAGCACCTTGCAATTGAGCTGGTGCTTTGTAAATTACCGTCTGACCCAGAGAGAACCACTGTGCCAATTTCACTAATTACTTCACTGCTGTCTCTCACGCGTTTTACGCATCTTGCCTCACTGGCATTGCGCCTGTCAGACCAACAGACGTTTCCCACCATGTTGATCGACGAGATTGTAGAGATGCATGGTGTACACTTGCGGAGCGTGCGGTTTATGGGCATCACGCTCGACCTTGATGGCCTTGAAAACCTCATGGAGTGTGAGGGGCTTGAGAAGCTTGCCATTTCCGTGCCGGCTGATGACATCGTAAGCATGCCGGTTTAATCAACGTGTCTTCAGGCTGGACGCGTTTCATAGTACGCATTTTCATCCGCGATGGCTGGCAACACCACCTTGCATACACTCATTGACGTGGTTGAACACGGAACGCACGGGAGGCGGAAGTCGCTTACGGCCGATCGCGTAGGGGTGCTCTTAGAAGAGGTACCTTGCCTCACTCGGGTTGTCAGCGAAAATCGGCTATGGACGGTACGCTTGCGATCGCACCGAACAGCTAATAAAGACGCTGACGTTTGGCTTTCTCTGTTTTTTTTTAAACTCAGAGCCGACAGACGCCGTATGGACCCGAGACACGACTCGAACGGATGAAGAGATCAAGGGGGACTTGTTTTTGGTTTTCGCCGCCCGCTGAGGTCCGGTGCATATGAAAACTTTTGTTTGAGGACGCCGCAAGGCCGCGGTAATCGGTGTTATTAACCAGTACAGTACATCATCCAACTTTCTTGTGCAATTTCAATATTTTTGCAGAGCCGCCGACGTCCACCGTTAAGGTACTTAATCTTGGAATCCATGATCCTTCGAGAAGTGTTGCAATCGCGCATGTCATTTATCTTTTTGGAGTTAGCCGCAATGATGCTGTCAACTCCACTACTACTTTCACCTGACCGCGTGGGTTGGCCACAGACTTATCTGTCATAAAATACGTTTTCCAGAAATGTGGACTGTACAAGCATGGATAAATGTGAGGGATCTTCTGATGCGCAGATGTAAATGTAAGTATGAGGTGGAGAACTGCCACAGGACCTCGCGAATTATTACGTGACCCCATCCCATCGATGTTCCCGATAGCATCGTGATCAATAAAGGCTGTGCTTCAATCGCTTGTAGCCGCAGCGCCCATTTTTCGGCAGGATTGGCCCGTGGCCGGGTAGCCCGGATACGATAAAAGGAATATTACCCTGATAATATGTTGGTGCCTCCCGGACCTAAAAGACGCGGCGCTTCGCAGCGCGTGTTAACAGCGTGTCGTTACTATATATATATATAGGAGATATAGACTCACTAATTGGATGTAGTTGGACGAGTGCTTTCATGAGTTCCTGCCCTTGCGCCCGCCCGTTCCCGAGAAGGGGAAAGTAAGCGTAGACGCGATATATTTTCTTCGCGCCGGACCACACGATCTCAAATGACCAAACAATCTTTAACAAGCGACGGTCAGGGGCAGTATCTGGGCATGGCCCCTAAGTCCACGGGCGGAACACAACGTCGTGTTCACTCACCGAGCTTATGACGGTATGCCTTCATGTACACGCGATCACCAAAGCTATCATATGAGCCACCTGGAATCAAGGGAAATCAGGAACTGCACGTTGCAGGGAGGTCTGTAAGTGCCTACTCCCATTTGAAGGTATACTCACACTTCTCGAATTGGGGTTCACGGAGACCAATGACAAATTGGTCTACCTCCACCATAAATTTATCACCTGCTTTGGCTTTCCCCCCCATTGGATCCCGAAGTTGTCGTTGCTCTATCATAGAACGTACGAAGTCGAGCAGCTCAAGTTGCGCAGTACGCGCAAAAACCTGTACCGTCTGTGGATCTACCGTGGGGTATGGGAGTAATGACTGAGAGGAAGATGCCATCGAGAGGAACAGAAACTTTCAATCCTCTAAAACTAAAACGCTGGCTTTTGAGGGAATCGTGAGCGCTTTCACAGAGTGGCGGAAGCCTCAAGGCGCGCTAGCTTTATACAGACTAGACCAACCAAAGTCCGAAGCGAATCACTGAGATGGAAAGCAGGAAGTCAGAAGGATGTGGTGGACAGATAATGAGATAAGTTGAAGATCAGCAGGTGTCGATTTGGTGAGATCATACGTTGCCACATCCAAGTGCAGAAAAGCAAGGTGGGAGCGGAGACCCGACGCCAAGGTGGAGGAGAATTTGAAGTGAGCTGAGCCGGCAACTGGCACATTTCAGAGTCATAACTGTCAAGTCGGTGTCTGCTATGAATGTGAAAAAAATTGTACAACATGCATGGGTGTGCGCTAAAAATGCTTTCCCTTCATCATATGTACAACCCCTAACCGGTTCTGTTTCTGCTGCGCTTGCCAACTTGGGCCTGAAACCCAGTCTTGACGGCGTTAACTGATCGCCGAGATCCACAAGACTCGCAAGCCATGAAGAAAATACGATTTTCCTTGGTCAAAAGTGTGTCTGGCGACTTGCATGTCTTGCACGTGACGTACTCCACTAACAGCACAAGTGTCAATGTCAGTGGCGACGCCATGGCGCCATGAAAGGTGTCAGGACCTACCTATATACCGCCTTAACACGTTTTCAATTTGTTTCTGTTGAAACCGACCCTTAATCACCAATCTCCCCGACCCGTCAACTGAGCCAGTCGTTCCCAATTCGGCAAACAGATACTGTATAACGTGTTCGGGTTGACGGTGCATTCGTTTGCAAATGTCAGTGATATTTGCGAAGATACTCTTCTTGTTACCTTCGCGGTGGATGGAAGGGGGTGCAATAGTGTATCGCTTGCCAGTGGAAGTAAGGAGGGATGGATTTGAAGCATGGAGGGAAGCATAAAATCGGGTGAGGAGTTCCTGGTATGTATAGTCCCGATCACTTCCAAGCCAAGGTTCCGTACCCTGGTCCACACCAGCTGGCGCCTCGTTGCGGTCGAAAACATCGTCTCCAAGTTCAGCTTCATCGATGTCATTGAGGTGCTCTCCGTCGGGGATGTCTTCCTCGTCGTCAACGTTGGCGTCCTTGCTCTTGGGTCCTTGCAACTTCTTCTCAAATTCTTCTAAGTCAAAGGCTGCCTTCTTCTTTGAAGACTTTTTCTTCTTTTTCAAGTCAGAGAAATCGAGGTCCTCTGGGGTATCAAGGTTGATCGAAGGTGCATTTGTAGTTGGAGTGGATGCTCCAGAGCCATCGTCACCCTACGGTAAGGAATGAACGTCAGTGAACAGGAAATACAAAGACAGAGCAGTAAGGGCACACCAGGTCAAGGGGAATCTCCTTCTTTTTCTTCTTCTTCTTCAAGTCACCAAACATTGCCTTGAAGTCATCTTCCTCTCTCACTTCCTTGGGCTCAGAGAGAACACCGTCTGCACCGGCCTCGCTCTGTTTCATTTGCTCATGCACCGTCCTGGGACCGAGATCAATCGTGTCATCGAGGGATGGTGCTGGTACAGTAGGATCTGCATCTACGAGTGAATCTTCCGAGAATGCAACTTGCTTTTTCTTGCTACGCTTTTTGAGCGATGGATCAAAGAGTGGCTCTTCAGTCATGACTGTGTAGCGATTATATTAGCGCGCCCTCTCAATCATCCTACTCAAGGTAATCTCCGGGTTATTTCTTTCGGAGTTTAAAATCCCGCCAGCACAGACCGACGCCAGCAACGACGTGCGACTGTAAAGCGCATACACTCCAACATGTTTGCAAGACGGTCGGTAGCTCGCCTTGTTGCGCAGCCCTCACCCTTTGGTGCTGTGCCCCAAAGTGCGCGCAACATGGCTACCCTCCGTGAGCTCGAGCTACGCTTAAAATCCGTCCGAAATATTGAGAAAATTACCAAAGTGAGCGATTGCTCTCCAAAACCCAATTCATCTATGGTGACTTACTGTCTTATGATAGTCCATGAAAATGATTGCCTCTACCAGGCTCTCAAGAGCGCAGCGTGCTATGCAGAGTGGGAAACAGTACGGTATCGCAAACTCTGGTATAGTTTCCCCTTCTATGCGGTTGGACTCATTAATGACTGTCGTCCTGTAGAGATCTTCCAGAATGCTAAACCTGAGGAGGCTCCCCAACGCAAACTCTTTCTTGTTATTTCTTCAGACAAGGGCCTTTGTGGTGGTATTCACTCTTCCGTATCGAAGGCAACGCGTCGCTCCATTGCTACTGGGGAAAACGGCGGGTCAACTGATTCCCCCATCGTCGTCATTGGCGACAAGTCCAAGGCTCAACTTTCGCGCGCTCTTAGTTCTAATCTAGCAATTACTTTTAATCAAATTGGACGCGACATTCCAACCTTCGCCGACGCGGCCGGTGTCGCAGACTTGATCGTGAAGAGCGGTATCAAATACGACGCTATTGCTATTGTCTACAATAGATTCATATCCGCGTTATCGTATGAGTCCGGTGTCGTAGAGGTCTTGAACCAGGAGGTGCTGAAGGAGACAGGTGGGTGGAGCGGTGCATTCGTTATTTAGTCGTCTTTCTAACCCCACTCAGCTGGATTCAAGGCATACGAAATGGAAGATGACGTTACCAAGGACCTAGCTGAATTTTCGCTTGCGAATGCTATTTACTCTGCCCTCATCGAGGGACACGCTTGCGAAATTAGTGCTCGGTGCGCAATTAATGTCGTTTCATTATTCCAAGGCTAACCGGTTTGTTCCTAGCCGCAACGCCATGGATAATGCACAAAAGAATGCAAGCGATATGATTTCCTCGCTACAGATGAAGTACAACCGCGGTCGGCAAGCTGCCATCACCAACGAGCTTGTCGACATTATCACTGGTGAGACTCATGTACTTACGCGCTTATTCTTGTTTGTTGAAGATTTCGTGTTAAGGCGCTTCTGCTTTATGAGAAGATGGAAGGAAGTGCCCATGAGGGTAGATTATCACCTTGCGTGGAGACATATCATCCCATAGTACAATAGTAGAGCAAGTTGCCTTTTCTTCGAGTGACATTACTGGGCTCATCTTCCTTGGATCGTGTCGATAATACCAGAGTGGGTTCACGCTGATCGCTTCCAAGACTGACGAGTACAGCCCCCGGATCCACATTCCCTGCAAATGGCGTACAGTATGCCCTCGTTGCGTCTCAGCAGGCGATCCTCACTCTTCACAACTTCACCTCAAGGCTGTGGCGCAAGCACTCAAGGTAAAATGAACTCATAATTCGATGACGGCACCCACCGGCATCTCCCGCAACAACATGGTTGACCTTTCCTCCTTGCGGCTTTTTGGTGGGCTTTACCTACAGTTTAGGTTGATCCTTCATCACTTCCATTGTAGGGATACCATAATATCACCCTCTTCTGTCTCCGGAACCGGCTATCACATCCCACGACTGTTATCGATCCAACTCAACCCTGGGCTCCCATGCGGTTCAATGACGCCGCCGAGTCTTCTGCAATAATAACTTTGTCCTTGATCATACCATCTCGCAGCATCTTCAAATTACTGCTCCGACGCAAAAGCGATAAAGTCCTGACACTTGATCCCTGAAAAAATGGACGTATAGACAATGTCGATACCCCGTTACTTTGGGTTCAGAGAAGTGCCCGTCGAGTTGGGAGATGAACGAAGGATACCAATGTGTGTGTCAGCGTGGCACCCTTCTGTTTGATGCCTCCTTGTTTCTTTCATTCCGGATGAGAACACGAACACCTGCACTGAACCCAACCTATGTGGCACTTCTATCCTGCAGGCACTAAACACTTCAGTATTAATGGGTTGACGGTGCACCTTAAGCACCCGCCTTCTCTGGCTCTGTGTCTCGCAGCCTCCCACGTTGGCGCGTTTGTATAGGAGCCGTTGTAGCCGGGCTTGCCATTCATCACAAGACTGTACCAGCAAGTGCGCCAAAATCGACGGTCAGATTTCCGAAGAAGGGATATAATCAAGCAGTCCTAGTTTGGACGATAGTGGTGACAACTGGGTATTACCTCCTTGACCGCGTCTGCAAGGTCGTATTCTGAAACCACTTCTTGGCCTACATCCGCGTCTTCATGGGGATCGAATGTTCGTCACGGATATCAGTAAGGTAAGATGTTCAACCAAAATCACCTAGAGCACGGGATAACGGCTTGATACTAACAAGTATTCCTTTCTGGACTTTCACGTTGCCCCCTTGTGTTCCACGTAAACCATCTGCAGGACTCAATCGATAAGGCGGACGTAAAGCTGCGAGGACAGAACTCTCGCTGCGATGCGGGTACCCAATTCGCTCGGCGTGCAGCATCGATCAGCCTAATCATCAATAGTATATGTGCAGAAGTCTGCAATACCCCCGGCTCCGTACATCCTGTATTATAATATATCATTAAGACCATGGTACAGGAAAGCGTATGCCATATCGTGACCTATCCCATTAAGTGCAACTTAAAACCCTAAAACCTAGAACCGGAAACTTGACTTCTTTGCAGGGATGCTTGCGCGCAGGTGAACGTGTCTCCAAATTTCAATCTCGGTGTCTATACATCGCGGCTCATTTCAGTACTAACACAAAGTTCGGCACATTTTCACCTCATAGCCGCGTTGTTTCCCTTTCCCCACCCCCGCGCATCTGCTTGCTTCCCCAATCGACCCTATCATAGTTTGGACTAAATATGTACATGGCCACGACCACGCGATGAGCTCGGTCTTACTCCGGCTAATTTGTCTACGTAGGAGCAACCAGTTTCCTTGACATGATGCTTCTGTATCCCGAACAACCCGCTTTTTTCCGGTTGCAGGAGGGAGAGCCCGAAGGAGGTAAGCATTGATAAAATAAATGGGATCCACTTGACATGGCACACTTCTGGTCGGTGACCTATTGAGTTGCAGGAATAACTGACTGCAGAGGTATGGGCTCCATCGATAAGCCAGCTCGTGCATGGTACTGTACTTGACCATGCAGCTTGCATGATTTTTTAGTAGCGATTGTGCGCTTCTTTTCCTGTCCTCTTTTGGCCATCTGGCCCATCCGTCATTACCGCGATCATCAAAACGCGCTGCCGCACAACAAGACAAGCCGTCTCTTTCACGCGGTGTCCTCAAATCGGGGCCCCTGTATTAGCCCGGAGGACTCGTCATGGATATGGACATTTAGCCCTCGATCTTCAGCGCTATAATAAACGCTAAACTTCTCCTCGTTTTTCCGCCATCAAATTAAGTTTTTTCTCCTCCGCAGTCAAACACGGTGGTGGCGGCACAAGTGGACGCGGGACTACGCCCTATAAGTCGTAAGCCTTACACTAGTGCGGCGACGAGACGGGCGATGATCGAAAGGCCGCCGCCTGCCTACTAGTATCCGGATTGGCTGTTGCCGTGGTTAGCGCTCTTTACAACGTACAGGTATCATGTTCAAGGAGCCTCGAGGGAGTCGCGTGCCCTCGGCGTGTACTGTACTACTTGCCGCCGGTGTGAGGAGTCATAACCTTTTTTTTCTCTTTCCTCACGTTGATGACATGTACCCGGGTGCCACCCTTCAGAGTTTGCCAGTCGCCGGTGCCCATTACCCGAGTCGGTTCTATGTACCCCCAGTAGTCGGCTCTTACAGGCAGTGCTCCTCGCCGCTCCTCGCCGTCTCAGTTCAGGCGTCGGTCTACCTCGGTGTACTGCTACTACTACAACTGGTAGTATCACTAACTATTATTGACACATCATCATCCGGATATTTCAGGAATCATGCAATCATGCGGAAAAGCGGAGATTGGGCGTGTCCTGGAGAGAGCTGTCGCGATCTCATCCCCTATGTGCGGGGTTAGATCCCCACCCCTCACCCACCAGGGACGAGCGTTAGTTTCGGAGAGAGGAGTTTTAGCGACGATGTGGGGCCACGCAATGAAAGAAATGAAACACCCTAGCCCGGAGGGACCTCTCCGAAATCGCAGTCCTTGACTTTTCGACGTTTGGGCCCCACCCAAACCCCCTTCGCCCTCCCACCCCTCCTTGCCCCGGCTGTGATCGCCATAGTAGAGCCTACCCTTGCCTTACTAGGCCCATTTAGCAGGCGGAGACCTCGGGCCCACAC
>QFDX01001044.1:0-35803 GCA_003315875.1 Lactifluus piperatus
CCCTTTTAAGGAGCTTTCGACACGCCCGTAGACTGCACAACCTTATTCAACCCCCGAATTGGAACACGCCGAGGGACACGGTACTTACCCTTCGAAACCTTGAATACCGGGTAGATAGCGTCGTCTTCACAGAGTGCAATGAACAGGTCATGTGTTCCGGCTACTTCCTTACTACTATCTCGCGTAGCTACCCGACCAACGCTGGATAATATATGCCTAAATGGGACGGTGAGTGTGACGTACACGAGGAGGGATCTTTCTCGCTCACTCGCAAATACATCTGGGAGCCGGAAAAACAATTAATACTCAGCACTTCGGTTAGGATACGCCGAGAAAACTCACTCGAGAATCGCCGTGAGGTATAACGCAGCCGGCGCGACGAGGACAGACTTGGGCGGTTCCATGCCTTGGGTTAGTAGTCGTTCTTGGATTCTGTTTTCTGCCTGAGCGTCTTCGTCAGAGTCGTTCAAGGTTGAATACGCTTCAACTTTGAGACGCATCAGCTAGATGAGGGACAAGTAAGATGGATTAGGGACCTGCTAGAACAAACCGGGTACCTCTATCATTGAGGGGAGAGGAAAGTTGTGTTCCAAGGCAGAAGCTTGTGAAGGAGAAGGCTTGATAGCATTCGGACGTTGCCAGTATGCGCGCAACTCCATTTCGGCCTCAAGCAACGCATCCTTTCCGATCGTTGTAGAAATAGTTTTTAGAAGGCCAGTCTTAAGGCGCTCTGTGAGGATTGAACGAGAGGAAGTGATAATATTTGCCAAAATATCGTCGAGAAAGAGATTGAGAAAGTTAAGGGTGTCAGTCTGAAGCTTGAGTGGGCGAAAATCTGAAAGAATGGCCTCTGCTGAACGAGCAGAGATGTACATAGGATCTGCAAAACAGGTCAGGGATACGTCTTTCTGGGTAATCAGGAAACTGACTTGGACTTGAAGATGGCGTCGCCATTGAACAAACTGGTGGGAAAGATTCACATTTGGCCACAGCCTGGCGCAGTGCATATAAAATAATTGATTAATTTTATACATAACATCTCATAACGTGACAAATATCACATCATATTATTCATAAAAGTGCCTCCACTGCCAAAGAATCCGTATCCATCGCTGTCACAGATTCATCATCTACACTGGTAGCATCGCTCGCAGGGCCAGAAGAAGACTCTCTCCCAATATTGCCGCCGTCGAAAAAAAGGCGTGTCACGTCGACAGTGTCCAAGTCGCGGAAAAAACATGTGGAAGCGACAGATGGCTCTTCCAAAAGGTCGTAGTCGGCGGATTGTCCGAGAAACTCGGAACTTGGGGCCACTTCCCTACTATCAACAACTCCAGGGAACGTGGGCATGGATACCACATCAATTGCCTTGTCGGCAAGCCGCGTAGCACGCCGCACGCGAGAGGTAGCGTCGAACCCTTCCCCATCGGGCCCGAAGGTTGGGGGACCAAATGTCATACCAAGCACCTTACGAAAGTGCATCAGCTTGATGAAACATGAAAAGCATCTATACGTATTTACCCAAGGGCCAAGGCGGGCATGGCGGTCCTTGGTGATAGATGGCTTGGATGCAAGTCTTGTTGTAGTCGTATATGAGGGGAGAGTTTGGGGTAGAACTGGAAGAGACTTGAGCTCCGGCCGTTGAGGTATAGCACAAGGTGGGGGTTCCTCATTAACATGTTCGCGCTTCTCGTGTGTTACGAGATCTTGGATACGAGAAAAGCGTTCGTCACAATCTAGTAAACCCTTTTTTCAGCATTGACTCGTTAATGGATGCCTTTCGCCACAAGTACCGTCATATACACAAATAATTTCCTTTTCAATGTGACGGTTAAGGTGTCGAAGTAGGTTGG
This sequence comes from Lactifluus piperatus, assembly GCA_003315875.1. Taxonomy (NCBI): domain Eukaryota; kingdom Fungi; phylum Basidiomycota; class Agaricomycetes; order Russulales; family Russulaceae; genus Lactifluus; species Lactifluus piperatus. Next base: position 1,854 of record QFDX01001044.1, read on the forward strand.
ACTGTTCGCACACCATACGACATTGCTTCCATTGACATGACACTGTCTAGGAAATGCAAGTTAGTTGTGATTCCTCCGGGGCTCTTTTCACACGGAGTCGATACCATTGCAGGTCCTATGGGTTCTACCTCTGACTGATGTCGTCTCACGTGTTGTTTCAAAGTACAAATCGAATTAAGAACAGCTTGGCATCCATTCCAATGACAGCGCCGAAGACATAGACGGTCCGCAATCTCACAATCCGCGTATTCTAACTGAATACGCTGAGTTGGGACTATGACATTGAGATATTTACGAACCTCTTGTACTGCGCTGCCCTAAAATGTATGAGGAACGATACGGAACGGTACTAGAGCATCACGACTCACCGGCATCCTCACCTTTCAACGCTTTCTTTTCCGCTTCCTGACGCTTGGCCCTCAGAACCCATTCCGAGGGTGCAGGAACTTCGATATAAAATGCTTGCTTTTGGGGAGATTTCACGGGTTTTGGTAATGAGCCAAAGGCAGCAGTTTGAAGTAACTCTTCACTGGTTCGCGCGGGACTTTTCATCTCACCCGCAGGGAGCTCCTCAGCTTGCGAACTTCCTATCGCCTCGCCAGATATCTCCTTGATTGACGAATCCAATAAACCGGTGCGACGGACGAAAATATCCGTCTCCTGCACTGACAAGTTTTTGTCCAAGGCTTCCGGTTCGGTGGTATTCCTCGACAACGATACAATATTTAGGGAACTCTCGGCCAGATCTTCACCGGAAGCGACACCCATTTCAATGTCTTCGCTTGCGGGTGGGTTTGATTGTACTTGTACATCCGCCTCCTCTAGCCTGGGAGGGGAGGCCAGGTGGGGTGAATGGGACTCCTCACCTTCCTCGGCATCGTCGTCATGAAAAGGTGTTATGGTGGCGGCGAGTGGCGGCGTTGGAGTACGGCATGGAAAGGAAAGGGTATTAAAGGAAGGCTGGGAGCTGGGAGCTATTGGGATACTCATGAGATCATGAGATAAGATATCTGGGATCTGCTGGGGGCTCGCCAAGTCTTCCGAAGGACCTGGTCCAGAAGAATGCACGGTATGGCTAAAAGGAGCAGGCGCAGTAATATCGTCGAATGAGACTGCACCTGCCAAGGTAGAGAACGGTACGAAGTCGGGTGTCGGCGCATGCTGTGAGTTCGCCATTATAAACCCATCTGCGGGCACCGTTTCTTCCTGTGGTGGGGAAACCTGAGGTAAAGACAATGACATACTCGATGGCGAGCCGTCCAGGTTGTTGACAAGGCTGACAGTTTGAGGTTCTGTTTTAAGGGGAGTCGCCTGCTCACAAACTTCCAGGGAAGTGGAGTCGGAATGTTTGACAAATTTTGAATCGCGGTGATCGATGATTTCAGCCGAGGCTGACCTCGACCGCTTCTGCTTATGAGATTCGGAGGTTATGGATGATTCTGCGGATGCTGCTAATCGTTCCGCATTTAGAGAGCGCTTGATGCTAGCCGCAAGACCACGCATGGTGTACAGAACTGTCGATTTCTCCTCCGAAGCCAACAATATCGACTGTGCCGGACCTTGTTGCGGACCTGGAGTGGATGCGCTAAAACCGAGATCTGTTGGTGCCACAGCAGTGCTACCCGTCGCAAACTCTAGGTTTTGTGGTTGCACTGCCACGCCGTTGGGCATGTCTGAATTCCTGCCTGGACGACTAACGGGCCCTTGAGAAGCACCAGTTTCATGAGCCGAATAATAGGCGGGGGGGTGAATCTGAGTAGTGTGACTGGGAGGTACCGCTGTGCAGGGTTGAGACGACGCTTGGTGCCCGTCACTAGGAAACAAGGGGTTAGAGGGAGACCACTCTTGACTTTGACGGTGCGGATGTGGTGTTGCAGCACTTCCTTCAAGAACATTCTGCTTTGGAATTGGGAATTGGCTTCGACTTTGGAGATCTGGGGTTGATACGGATGCGGCGGAAGAAGTAACTGAGGACTGTATGGGGACAGGCACCATCTGATGTGGTTGGCTTTGCTGCTGCACCGTATTTCCTGTCATCGCGACTGCTTTCTCAGCGCCATGCACCTTGATAACCAGATGAGTAGCTCGACGTGTAACCATATGGGAAACATACCGCCATCTGTGAAGGGTATGGCTTGTTGACTAGCCCATACTTTGTAATAGATCTTAGAGAGCTGAAGTTGAGGTGTGGAACAGATTACGCACTGGATGGCGAACTACGTGGTCAGTTATTACACTTGATCCATCGTTTTGCCTTGGAATAGCCTGTGAACCTGTTGGGATACCAGAATACTGTAGGTACGCAGGATTTCTCGGCATAAAAGCCGGTGCTGCTTTAGGGAGTTGTGTAGTTTGAAGTGTGGGAAGAGTTGGCTAAGAGAATATTTGCCTACGACACGCAACATTGAGACTTGTCGGAACTCACTGTGGCTACTGCTCCGGCCCCTACTACCGGATGCGACATCTGGACTGGCATGCGCTGATGATAAACGTTCTGGTTGACCGCATGCGCCGAGTTGTTGAGAGGAAGATGGCGTTGTTGATGTTGCACATTGGGCAAGTTTGCACCGCTCTGTCCCACGCGAGGCTGATAGTATTGGCCATGTTGCGAAGGTATATTACTTGTACGAGCTGTATTGTAAGGCGGTAGATAATTGTGAATTTGCTGTAAACATCAGGTTGACCAATCTCGCCCCAGATGGTATGAGGGAATGAATGGACATACAGTAGGCACGTTCATAACACTTGATGGAGCAGCCTGCTGTGCAGATAATGGCCGGTGACCACGAGCTATTTGCGATGAGGTTGGTTGAACGTGCCGCTGAAGTTGCTGTTGTTGACTTGACATGTTTTCTATAAGGTGAGTGCAGAAAAACAATATAAGATATCACGCACGTCCCAGTGGTAAGCTGCTGAGCTAGTTGTATGAGACGCAACCTAATCACTAATAGTAAGAGGGGCCACATAAAAAGGATTATCACTCACTCATCCTGCCTACGTTGCTCTGCCAACTGAGTTTGGCGCTGCAAATAAACCTGCAAACCCATGGCATTCATGCGACTGTAGGCGTCAAGCTGACGAGCATTCTGAGCAAATTGTTCTGGGGTTACGCCATTCTGAAGAACTTGATTGAGTTGCATTGAAGAAGCATTGGTAGGTCGTCTATTTTGCGTATCTTGAGGATTGGACTGGTCATCCATGATTGAGGTCAAAGGGAGTGAGATTGTTCACAGCGAAGAGCAGAGTCAGAGTCACCCCTCCTCACAAACCGGGTTTTGCCGCCCGCCCGTCTGTCTACCCGAGAATGTGGCTCAGCAACTCATTATGTTCACCATCTATTCGACATCGAGGTTGCGTGGTCCCACCTCTCCACTGCGATTGCTTGCATCTTTATCACCCTCTCAAGTCGGTACAGCACCTCAGGGCCAATTTCAGGTCTTTGATAGACAAGCCAAGCGCTTGCAAAAAGATCGTGCCGTCGCTTGCGATGGGGGAAATCGCAGCAGGACAGTTGACTATGTCCGCGATGAGGTGGCCAACAGAATGATAGAAAGATTTCTAGCTAGTTTTCTTTATCTGACAACCCCTCGTCTGATTTACCTGAGGCACATCTTAGGACATAAAACGAAAGTTCACCTCCATCCTTGACCTTGGATCTGGCCCTGGTCATTTTACAAAGCTGCTGGAGTCAGATCAAACGCAGAAAGTAACAATGCTTGACCTAAGTAGTAAGGGATAGACTCTAACTTTTGGCATTCTCATTCAAATCTCTCTCAGAATTTACGGTTGAAAGGGACCCTGACTCAGAGTTTGAAGGTCTCCCATTCTCATCAACCTTGGCGTCTCGGATCTGCTAATGGAAGCGTCTAGTTCAGGTTGAAAGACTCGTCGTAGATGAAGAAAAGCTCCTCAGTGTTATCCAACGGAATTCTCAGGAAGCAATAGTGTCTTGTCTAAGCCTTCATTGGGTTAACGATCTGCCAGGTCTGTGATTGCGCTACGTCGATTGAAGAAACTGACGACATTATGACACAGGCGTACTCGTACAAATCAAAGAAGCCCTGAAACCGGACGGTGTTTTCATTGGTGCTATCTTCGGAGGAGATACGCTTTTTGAGCTACGTACCTCTCTTCAGCTCGCAGAAGTTGAAAGAGAAGGTGGGGTTTCCCCCCACGTATCTCCAATGGCAGGCGCGTTGTACCCACTCTCAACCGAGGTTCACTCATGACTGCTAGCTCAGACCCTCGTGACATGTCGAACCTACTGAGCCGTGCTGGCTTCACTCTTCTCACTGTAGACGTTGACGAAGTCAGAATAGGGTATCCAAGCATGTGGGAGCTTCTCGACGATCTCCGGGATATGGGTGAAAATAATGCCATCATCGGACGGTGCGTGTTGTGCATCTGATTTGCACGTGCACAGCTCACGGTGGACTTTCCTAAGTCGCCACTTATTGCCTAGAGACACGCTAACTGCCGCGTCGGCGATATACAAAGGTAAGTAGAACCATCGAGTGGAGGCACTCTAATGCTATAATGCACAGAGCTCCATGGACAAGAAGATGGCGTCGTGCCGGCTACGTTCCAGGTCATCTATATGGTCAGCTATGTCTATCGCTGCGAGCTATCATGTCGTTCATTGTGCGAGTGTAGATTGGGTGGAAGCCCGCACCACAGCAGCCGAGACCACTGGAGAGGGGTTCGGGCAAAACAAGTCTCAAAGATATCCTGTAATGAAAAACAGATTACGGTGCAGGTCCATCCTCAGCCATATTCGTGGTACTCCCCACTTCCGTTGTCCCTTCTTGCGCACCGCCACCTTGGAATTTACGCTTTGGAATGACTGTATATAATGACAGCTCCCAATCTCTTGTCTCTACCCATTTCACAAGAATTTCAAACACCTGGTTTACTGTGAGGACTTTGCGTGTTGGTAAATGCGATAGATAACGCCCAATGGGAAGCTGCGCTGCACAGATTCCCGACTCCCTGGCCTTGTCCAGACAAAGGTTCTGAAGAATTGTTCAAGAAGAGATATGCGTCACCGATGTTTCCTACACACCTTATACCGGTTATGATCACATATCCCGCCAATGATGTAAGTATCCCCTTCTTTCAATTCTTCTAGGACTTCGGACGAGTCTGCTGTAAGATAAATTACGCGATTTCGTGGCACTGGAGTCGCAAGCAGTTTTTCTGGACTGCTGCCACCGCTGTTATCTTCTGTATGATCATTTGTGGCGTTTCCAGAACCCTCGCCGTCTTTTGGAGCAGATTCAGCCGAATCCTGCATCCAGAGCCTTTCATAACATTCGGACCACCATTCTGTTCCCGCCCATCTTTTATATCCTCCTTCGTTCAGTTTCTCAAGCCGAGTCAGTGTTCGACCATTTAGTGAGGTGAAGAGGAGCGACCGGAAAGGATTTGGTGAGCGTCGATTAGCACTGTAGACATAGGCTAGCTGTGAACATAGGGAAATAATTTCCTGGAACGATCCAAGAGACGTCGCCTGAGGATGACATGGCACGCTGGTGAACTATCTAGTAATCTCCTACCTTGTCGTTCATCTTGTCGTCGAAACCTAAATCCAAGACCACTCTTGCAGCGAATGGCTTTCTGAAATCATTCGTTTTTGCTCGCTTTTGTGACCTTTCATCCTCTGACACCTGTTCCCCGGCCGCAATTCTCTCCGCCCGTTGTCTCTTTTTCTCCTTTTTCGCCGCTTTCTCTTTTAATCGCCGTTCGATCTTTCGCTCTTCTGACCTTGCGATTTTGAGTGCCTTTTTTTGCGCCTTTTTTGATAAAACCTTGGGTTCGGAAGTATTTTCCGTTGAAACCAATTCTTGAGAAGGATGCGACGTGGGACAATGCTCCATCGCGATCGGGTCAAGAGAGGGACAGAGAGATGAGGGAGCCGGGAAGCGGATGCGGAGTTGCGGACGTGGCTGACCCAAATTACGCCGAACGGCACCCACTAGTACTCACTCTCGCAACAACCTAATACAGGTGCCTTTAGCAACGTTTGCTACCATCTCTCGCCGTGCCTTCTCAGTTATGTCTCAGTTGCCTCTTAAAGCGCTTACTTTCAACCCTACTACCAAGCACACGGCAACAGTCATTTTTCTTCATGTCGGTGTACATCTAGCGCGTCAATAACCCACGTTTTACTGATATGTGAAATATCAGGGTCTCGGTGACACAGGACACGGCTGGAGCGATCCTGTGTCAAGCATCTTTGGACGTGACCCGGCTCTTTCACACGTCAAGTGGATTTTGCCCCATGCGTAAGCCCACGCATACCAAGCATGCTTCCTTTGCATATCTCTCATCTCGCACCATAATAATGCAGTCCGTCTGTCCCCGTAACTGCAAACATGGGTATGGTAATGCCGGCATGGTGCATATAACCCATTCTTGCACCCGTGCTTGGAACTCACATTGTCGCACTTGGGCCCCTCACTTGGGATTTTCAGGTTCGATATCATGAGTTTCGATTTTGCCTCCAACGAAGATGAAGCTGGAATGCTGCGTACTGTGTCCTCCGTCAATCAGCTTATCTCTGCAGAAGTCGATTCCGGAGTTGATCCTGGGCGGATTGTAGTCGGCGGCTTCAGCCAAGGAGCAGCAATGAGCATACTCACTGGCCTTACCAGTGAACGCAAGCTGGGGGGCGTCGTATCCCTGAGCGGTTGGGTAGTTTTGAGGAATAAATTGAAGGCGGTCGGTAGGATTCGCATCCCCAAAAAACACCAACTGACATTTAACCGTCCTAGATGTGCACTTCGCACGCGCCATCGATACCAATCTTTTGGGGTCATGGTACTAATGACCCACTCGTCACTTTCAAGATAGGCAGTGCTTCAGTGGAATTTTTGAACCAAACCTTGGGTATCGCCAAAGCCCCTCTTGATGCACCTGATGCTACGACTTTGAAGGGTGTCATGTTTAGGGAGTATCCAGGGTTGCAGCACGGGGCGGCGCCGCAGGAGCTCGTTGATTTGAAAGAATGGTTCAAAAAAGTACTCCCACAGCAATTGGGTGATAGGTAATGACATCGCTTCAGGTTTTACCATTCGCTTGGTTGACATTTCCCACCAGGGCGGAGGGCAGTAGTGCGTAGCGGACGTTGTACGGTGTATAGAGCGAACGGTTTAAGCGTCTAACTGAGCAGTAGCATCCCTATAAGGGCCTACTTTCTGTTCGGAAGGAGACACGCCGCTAAAGCAGGGCTCGTAGAAGGCAGATATTCATTGGATACCGGCTTCATGCAATGAGCATTGTAGCACCAAGGGTCCAAATTTGTAAAGCAAGTGTATTCCAACTGTAAATTTCGTTATATACAACTTCTTTGATGTCACGCATTCTCGGATCGGATCACGTCTGTCGGTCGACACAGCCGAGAAATTTTGATGGAAGCATGTTAGTGAAGAAGACAGGGTAATATATGACATAAATTAATGTGTACTCCTTCGCACCTCCAATGAGACTGCAATACCCATCGATGCCAGTTCGGCGCATAAATATCGAAAGACGAATGGTACCGCGACGATGTCCAAGTCACTTCCGTTAGCTTGACTTAGAACGTGCTCGGATGGGAGTGCAATCGTTATGTCTCTAGTTCTTGAAGGATCGATGCTGTGTTCTGAAGTATGCCGAGATCGCGTATCATCGTTGTTTGCGCCTTCTTTGCACAGCCGACAGTACTCGCCACCCGAGCCGGTCACTCTTGAACGTTCCACGTCGAGCGTGCCGTCGTCATATCCCAGCGATAGTAAGCTACCACAGCTTCGGCATACCCAAGCCGTTGAGTAGTCGGAGCAATTCATCAGCCGGTCTTGTAGTAAAAAGGATGTGCCATGGGCGATGAGTGCATCACGCTCCATTTCTCCAAAGCGGATGCCACCAGCACGTTTCCGGCCCTAAAGCACATCAGCCGTGTGGACGACAGGAGCTAATCTCGTCATTAGACCCCCTCACCTTTACAGGTTGTCTTGTGAGTGGGTCAACGGGACCAGTAGTGCGTACTTGAAACTTGTCAAGGACCATATGCCGCAACCGCTGATAATAGACCACTCCAAAATAAATGTCGGCGGCAAACTCTTGGCCTGTGATGCCAGAATACATTGGTTCGTTTCCATAGTAGTTATATCCGGCAGCACGAAGTTGCTTGCCGAAGTAATCTATAGCAGTGTCCGACTCAGAAAATCTATTAACATAATTAGGCGATAGATGAAAGACCATGAACACCACGAACGTGAAAGGGGTGGCATCTTGTGCGAAGCCGTGCATGGCGCCAGCTTTCCCAGCCATGCTCTCAACCAGCATACCTATGGTCATGCGGCTCGGGAAAGCATGCGGGTTGATAATGACATCAGGTTGTATTCCGCTCTCGCTAAAGGGCATGTCGATAGCTGGCCATTTTTGAGAGCAGACGCCTTTCTGTCCGTGCCGAGATGAGAACTTGTCACCAATTACAGGAGAGCGAGGAATCCTGAGCGTGATGTGAACTTTCTGTAGTTCAGAGTCACCAGCATCGGTCCCTGGCGATATGGTCGTAAGATAGCCAAAGGTGTTAACGTGATAACAGGCTCACCAAGAAGACGAACTTGATCAATATACGCCGTTTCGTCTCCTTTATATTTCACGAAGCACGTTCGTCCGGTAGTATCGTCGACGTAAGCAGCGAGAGGATCACCTGACAACAACCTGGTTCCGATGAAAGGAAGGCCATCTACATCGAGAAACTGGCAACACGGGTGTTGCTTATCCCCAGGCTCTAATCTGATGTCCTGTCCGAGCCCAAAGTGCAGAGAAGGTGCCGCAGTAGACTTTGACGCCCCCCGGGTTTCCTTCAAATCAACAATCTGAGACTTATACACTGTTCCGTAGCCGAATCCGCGTTCGTGCGCAGACTTGTTCAGTATCATAGCATCCTCCATGTCATAGCCAGTGTATGAGATTACCGCTACAACCGCATTGGTCCCATTTGGGAAGGAGTCCATGGCATAGGCGTTGTGCAACTTGGGCCGAACCAAAGGTGACTGTCCGGACTGTAATCGATAGAGCTTGTTATCGGTGCGATGATTCAGCGCGGTGGAAGGTGTTCCCATTGTCTGTTTTCCCATCTACCGAAAATTCACTGATTGAACTCGAGGAGACATTTTGCTGCGCACCTGACATTGATAGATATTACGGGGACTCTGATTGAAGTCTGAGAAGGGCGTCATGTTCGCTAGGATGGAGAGAAAGCTTGTCGGTGTATGTTCGACGTGTGTTGAGACTGCAGGCTCTATCTCCTTGGGTGATATTGCAATGTCCATGTACACTTGCTCAAAGGACCCAATCTGGTCGTCCTTGCCATTGACGACATACTTTACAGGACGCATCATACGCGAGCGTGACGCAAATAAGAACAAACCGGGGTACTGCCCGCCTTCAGATGGTAGGACAAGGCCAATTTCCAGGTCCAAGGGGATATTATTAATACCTTCCGTTTTCCAGATTCGCAGACTAGTGGCAAGGATCTTTGCAACTGTTGGTTTAGCCCATCCAATGATGCGCCCGTCTAATTGCACACAGATATTTTGGCTCCCCTTCACTGAAGGTGCAAAGGGATCAGTCATCCCTTGAGCGACAAGCAAAGCAGGGACATGAGACACCGCAAGAGGGAAAGTGACGATGCGACACGTGCGAGAAAGATGGTTAAGTAGACCACATGGGGTTCCATCCGGTGTGTGGACGGGGCACAAGAAACCTAGGTAGAGTTTAATCGGAGGGAAAGCTCATCAAGCGGGACAACTCAACCCCACGCCTCGGGAAGCAATTTTCGTACTGTGGTCGTCTTGAGTTCCGCAAAGAAAGCACCACGATGGATGCACCGAAAGTGGCTGATATACCGATGCCAATTCAGCTTTTCTGCAACAATAGTGAATCCTGAAGCCTGCTGTAGATCAAGACCCGTTGGTGAAATGAGATTCCCGGTTGCTAGGAAGTTGGCCAGCCGCGCGCCCACATCGAAGTTAATACGTGCCAAGACTTTATGAAGATATCGCTCTTCAAAAAAAGTCAGTTCCGCCCCTACCAAGGAAAACAGACCAACTCTTTACCATCGAAGAAGTCGATTGATGGCTCCTGCTTTCGAACATCTTGGATTATTTGATTGCGAACCTGATTGAGCGTCTCCTCAAGTTTCTCCTTGATTATCATGCCGTACAAATTTCCGGGAAGGAGGACTTCCTGGTGTTGTGGGGAATCGGGGTTGTCTACATTACACGTTTTGGACACAATTGCGTACAGCTTCCTGAGCATGAACCTATACAAACTGTCAATGACGAAAATCTGACGCTAAGCCGGCCTATAGCGCACAAAAGCATCCTAAACTTGTCTCGAGGGGCCTCAAGATGAACGAGGATGACTCTCCGGACAAGCCATGTGCCAATAGATAAGTTTGTCAAATCCTCAGGCAGGCCCAATACAACGCGGAACTTGTCACCGAGATAGTCCAAGCACTGATCGCGGGTATGCAAGCTATATATCTTGTAACTGCGCAGCAACAGTTCAGCGCGGTCTATCAAAAAGGTGTTCTCATAGTCTTGCATGATGACACCTTCGAAAATTTCCTTGTCTGAGGCCCCGACTAAAGCTTTCAAGAGGAGCATGATAGGCACGACGTATTCCTGCTTTCGCCAACTAAACCGCAACATTGCGTTGCCGTTGGCCAAATAGTGGAGTGTGTTTGTGACACTGGTCTGGTCCGGACGCACGCATCGAATCTGAACGGCATAAGGCGTATAGGAAGGGCCGCGGCTTTGGAAGGAAGGACGGTTGAGTGCAATGACGTGATTCCTGCGGGGAAGAATAAGATAGCGAATGAGGCGTTCATTTCCGTTGATAATAAAGTATCCGCCAAATTCTTCGGGTTCTTCATGATGTTTCACAAGCTCCGCAGAGGGCATGGAGCGCAGATTACAACGGACGGACTGCACGTCGCCATCAAGATCTAGGGCCTAGATATAGAGGATACAAGGGGGAAGTACCTACCCGGACCATGATTGGAATCAGACCACAGTCTTTTGTGACGGAACGTACTGTTTGACCAGGCTGGTCGACCTTCCAGCAGAGCTTTACGGTCATGCGTCCACGGTAAGATGTTAGTCTCTCTCTAGCCTGGGATAAAGTGCGTTTGATTCAAGGATATATCGGTAGTTCGGGATACCCACCTCGGCTGGAAATATCTTGCGCTCTATAGCCCTTCGATCTCTGTCGGGAACCATAGGTCGCGCAATGGAGACTTGCTCGATCCAGACTTAGAACTTCTTAGTGGAAGTGAGAATGAGTGAAGAGAGTTCGGGTTCTTACTGCTTAACCTGTTCCCGGATGGCTTTTGGATATCTCCAGCGGCAGCTTGTCCAACTCCATCGAAAGCGACACGCTCATCAATATCCTTTATTGCTAAGCTGAGGAGACCGCTACCATCGCCATCTCCGGAGGGTAGGCCCGAGTCATCAAATAATGCATTGAATGACTCGATATGCGGTGTAACGAATTCGTTGAGTATCGGAAAGGTAGAACTGCCACTTGGGGGATTTCTGAAAGCTAATTCCCGAGTCAAAGTGCTAAAGGTATGTTTGCTAGACCTAGACGAAGACGATGATAACATGTCTTCAAATTTGGCTTACATAATTAACGCGGTAGATTTTCCAAAGAAGGGGCGCGTTTTAAGCTCCGACTGAAATAACTCGGAATAACATACCAATCAGCGTTCGCGCGTGAGTCAAGCAGCGAGACCGACCGAGACAATCGAATCAAAAGGACATCCTTTCGACCCTCTCTCTAATGTTCCCAAACAGCGGAATCCAATCATCCTGGGCTAACCCTCAGCAAAACCAACCACAACCACAACCACAGCAGCAGCAGCAGCAGCAACAACAACAACAGCCGCAAGCGGGGTCCGTGTTTGGTCAGCCAAGCGCGTTTGGGTCTGGAGGAGGTACGAGCTTCACGTCATGCTTCCTTCAATCGCGGTCTAATATCTTCCTTCTCAGTTTTTGGATCAGGCGGTGGTTTTGGACAGAATCCACAACCGCAACCTCAGCCAGCGAACTCAATGTTTGGTAACCTTGCCTCCAATCCCAATCCCACTCCAGCAACGGGAGGCTCGACATTTGGTTTGTTTTTCGATCTCCATTTTCACTACCTTTCTAACTGGCATTTTTGTCAGGGGCTTTCGGGGGTGGTAACAATAACCCATCTCTATTCAATAACACCAAGCCCGCCACAGGGTTTGGTACGTTCGCTGGGGGGGCAGGGACATCCGCCTTTGGCGGGGGTGGCGGAGCATTTGGCTCGACAACCCCAGCTCAGCCCGCCCCGGCCAACACAGGCTTGTTTGCACAGCCGACTGCGACCAGTAGCGCATTTGGGACGAGTACGTTTGGTAGCAAGCCAGCTCCAAGTGCCTTCGGAGCAACAAACTGTAGGTCTCGGGATATTTTTATAGTCTTTTGGCTGACTGTTCCACCCTAGCAAATCCAAATGCGGGGCCCTACGATGGTGTGCCTCCTGTGACAACCGGAACAGTAAATCCCGCCTACAGTGTCTTCAGCGAGAAAGATTCTGCTAATGCAAGCGTGACGCTGCAATATCAAAGTATTACCTGCATGCCGCAGTACCGTGGTAATTCATTTGAAGTAAGCCTTGGCTAAGCCTCTCTACCTATCCCTGCTTTTTCGCTTGTGGACCGATGGCCTTGCATTCTATCCTCCATTCTTTTCTTGCACGCGCCCTTACTACATGATATTAGAACGAGCTTGCTGATATTCACCTTTCTCAGGAGTTACGCATGCAGGATTATCAGCAGAATCGAAAAACCGCTGGTTCTAACACCTTCGGACAATCTGCATTTAACAACACAACACAACCTGCCACCACTACCAATTTATTCGGACAATCTGCCCCGCAGCAACCTACGAATTCCATTTTCGGTTCGTTTGGCAATACCAACGCAAATAACGCAAACCCAGGCGGTGCTTTCGGTGGCCTGGGTCAGAATCCTTCACCAGCAACGGGAGGTTTTGGTACATTCAACCAACCTTCTCAGCAACCCTCAACTCAGCAACCTGCCTCCAGTGGTTTTGGCTCATTTGGTCAACCACAGCAGCCGCAGCAGCAGAATACTGGCTTGTTCGGAGGCAGCAGCGCATTTGGGTCTCAAAATAAGCCCTTGGGCGGGTTTGGTACGTGTCATAATCATTGCCGTTCGCGTTGACTTAACTGTGCTACAGGTGCTGGCGGCTTTGGAGGCGCTACTAACACTGGGGCTACTGGTCTTTTCGGACAAACCAACCCTACGCAAACGCAACAACAACAGCCCGCTGCCAGCCTCTTCGGACAAAGTCAGCAGCCAACCAGTAACGCCTTTGGTGGCGGTGCGTTCGGTGCGTAAAGTTCACTATCCCCCGTGTTGCCACTAATGCTTCTTTGCCAGGTTCGAACACTACCGGACAGAAGCCATCCATTTTTGGGCAGACCGCCCAACAACAGCCCGCCACCGGCGGTGGCTTTGGTTTATTTGGATCTCAGCAGCAGCCGAATCCTCAGGGTCAACAGACTGCCGGGCTCTTTGGGGGTCAGCCGGCATTCGGACAGACAAATACGAATCAGACTGGACAACCCCAACAGGGTGGATGTAAGTTACACTTCATGGTCTACTACTATCCGAATATTTACCAATCTTACACCCAGTATTTGGCAATCCCCAGGCTCAACAGCCTACTTCTGGGCTGTTTGGTAACACCGGTGGAAGCGGTCTGTTTGGAAACACGCAGCAACAAGGTGCTCAGCAGCAAGCTGGCCAAACGCCTGCCTTCAGCATATTCGGGAACAAGACAGCCACCCCAACAACGGGAGCCGGGATCTTTGGCAATAACCCCACCAGCCAGCCGAGCACGACTACGGCTCCTCAACAAACGAGTCTTTTTGGAAATACGTTTGGACAGACAGCTTCTCAGCCCGCAAACAATGCCTTTGGGGGTACAACCATGTTTGGCCGCCCGTCCGCACCTGCTGTTGGCGCATTGTCCTCTACGCAACCCCTTGGAGGTTCAATGTTAGGTAGTACCCTAGGCACGTCCGCTCTTGGGGGTCAGGCTACGGGTTCGCAATCCCTTCAAGCCTCCATTGCTCAACCCATAGCTACAAATCTCCCCATCTTCTCCCTCCTTCCCGCGCAGAGTGCACCGACGTTGGATACATCAACCAAGAAGAAAGTCAATTTGTTTGACACGGTCCGGACCCCAACGTCGCGATCGATCGCTTATCAACCTGTTCAGACTAGGCTGCGTGGCTATACCTCTACCACAACGAGCCCGTCGCCAAACAATGGTTTAACATTATCGTTGACAACCGGAAAGCCCAACGCGCTCAGTTTGACATTGACAGCGAGCCCTGGAAAGGTAGTAAATGGTTCAGAGGCCTTTGGATCAAATCTGCTAAAGGGGGACTCAAGAGCGAGCTTCAAGAAGCTTGTGCTTGATAAGAAGGTTGACGCTGCCGATCTCCTCAAGCGGTCGAGCTCGTCACCAGGACCTAAAAAACCCACTTTCAACGCTTCTCTTGCCATCGCCGCCCGCGAAAAGGAAACAGCAGTCACATATTCCTCGTCACCTGCTGCTCTGACGCTTCCGGCGAATGAGCGTGGAACGGTGCTCACTCCAGACTCGCACGTCACAGATGATAGTCCCACTACCCCTCAAGATGGTGACTATTCCGTGGAACCAAGTATCTCTACGCTTTCGAAGCTCGGCTACGAAGCGTTGGCTGAGGTGAAGGAACTTGTGGTGAAGCGCATAGGCTATGGGGATATCCGTTTTCTAGAACCGGTCGATCTCACAACCCTCACCAAGCTGAGCGACTTGCTTGGCGACCAGGTACGCTTCGATAAGATGGAATGTAGTGTATACCCCGATAGCGATGGCATCGACAAGCCTCCACCGGGCAGTGGGCTTAACGTTCGCGCACGTATCACACTACTTCGTTGCTGGCCGCTTGATAAAGCGACCCGTCAACCAATCAAAGACGAGAAGCACCCCGCAGCTGTGAAGCATCTAAAGCGATTGAAGAATATGAAAGACACCACTTTCGAAGGCTTCGATTTTGCAGAGGGCAAGTGGATATTTACTGTTGAGCATTTCTAGTTCGCGGGCTTATCTCTAGCAATATATCGCGATCCTCTTTGTTACACGTTACACGTTTCCTTTTCCAATCCCATTTAGTATGTCCTCATGTAGCGATGCGTTTATGTCATTACACGGGTCATCACATCTGTTCTCTCACGCACAACGATGCATTGCCCCGTTAATACAGAGAGTTGGAATAATGAAATACGATGAAAGGAACGTTGCGGATCACACACGAATTTTGAACAAATTGAAATGGTTTCTCCGGGCGTGAGTATGCTAGGAGAACACGTATACCGCCGTAGTCGGTAACATTCACTTACCGAACTCACACCCAGCCAGCTCTCAATAGCGTTCTCAGGTAATTTCTCACGTCAAACTACACCGGCCACCGTTGTTGATTTGCGATCATGATTGCGTGGATAAAGTGATCGCGCTCAGTGAGCGGCGAAGCCCGGGAGGTAGGTCTTGGGATCCCTTAAGGATTATCGTGCCTGAATATGCCTGAATGCTCAAACCCCACAACGACGAGTGTAGACAGATGAAACTGTTGGCTGTTGTTGGGATTATTATACAATCTCGCTTTGATGTTGGCCCTCGACGTCTCGACGTCCAACTTTATTCGACTTGTTGGAACTTCAACGACGTAAACACCGTAAGTCAATACGCTATTTGACATAATACATGATGGTACTGTCGGGAACATATGCATCAGCCCCGTAAATCAGTTCTCGTTTCCAGGGGTTTGATGGGCACTTCACACTTTCCCGTGCCTACATAGATGAGTTCGCGATCCGGTCAATACTGAAACAAAACATTCAAAGGCACTCTCTTCTATACAGTACATGATTGAAAAAAGGTGCCTTCACGTGGGAATGGAATGGTAGTAACGAATCCCGTCAGTGGCGCAAGGTTCTACGCCGCGCTGCGGGCGTCATTCCGGCAGAACCATTGTGTGCTTGACTCGCCGATGCAGCTGATGGCCCTGGAGAGGCGAGGGTATTCGCACGCATAATTGGTGATGATGGATATTGCTGCCCTGGCTGTGTTGGGGCTGCATCGTATGTGGGACGTTTGGACTTGGACTTGGACTTAGGTTTAGGCTTCTTGCGTGAAGGGGGGGGCGTCGAAAGAGTATCATTCGAACTCGCAAGACTTGACGCCACTGCCTCGTCCTCATCAGTTTCAGAAGAGCTTGGCTCGTTTGGCCGCGAGAAAAGGCTTGCTGGTGGGACCATAACAGAAGAGTCCGCCGTGGTAGATGATAGCGGGATGCGTACTGAATTGTGCAAGGACTGCTGGCTTGAGGAGGAGCTTGCATCAGGAACAGGCACACCGTACAGTGGGCGCGGGTTCATGCGTGGAGACATCCTGGGACTTGCGACGGCACCACTTGACGGAGCAGACGGCGCGGCATACGGCTCCAGCGGGGTGGTTCGAGGCAATGGTGGCTGTGATAGAGAAGGTACAGCCATCGGCACGAATCCTAGGGGGAGTTGACCACCCCCAAATGCAATGGCAGTTGTGACAGCGCCACCTGTTGTGCTTGAGCTGTCATGGAGCGCTATCCCAGAGGACGTCGAATCTAAAACTGGCGTGGAACCACTAGGGGATAATGGCCTGTGAGTGGCATCGTCAGGAGTCAGGAACAACCCGCGGGATAAATATGGAGAGGTTTGGCCGGTTTGTGACTCATCGCGAGACTGAGTTGATAGTTAGTATTTCACAACCGACGAATTCGTACAACATTTAAAGTAATCACCGGAGGTTCGAGGAAAATATCTGGCACGGAGGAGGAACTTGTCATACGACCCAAAATCCTCATCAATCCCACAGGCGTTATATTAACGTTCGCTGAGCTCGACGAGGTAGATGCATTACTGCGTCTGCCAGGGGAAGCATCCGTAAGATTTGTCTGAGCAAACGATTGTGGCCTTGAGGCAGGGACAAGGACCGGAGACTAAGGGCGAATGTGAGCGTGAGAGCAGAGGGAAACGGGTGGGACTCACCAGTGCACGGGGTGCATTACTAGCCGAGGAGCCTGACCGAGAAACCCGGTCCACAGATATACTCCTGGTTCGGTCTGCGGGCGTATTACTGCCACTGGGAGCTTCCGGGATGCCGCCGAGACTGGTCTTGTTCCTACGGGATGGGCGGGAGCTGGGATCATTGGGTTGGCTCACAATTTCAAAATCGGAGATATTTGTTGAGCCCGGAGATCCAGGTTCAGGAGGAGCACGGTCATGCCGCACGCTAGGGTTTGGCACCATGAGTGGCTCGACAGAAGCTGACCTCTCGAGGACCGGCGACAACGGCGGAACCAACTCGTTGGGAGGCGGTATGCGGATAACAGAGTCATTGTCTGCACGTGGGATGAAACCGTCCTGAGGAATTATATGGCTGGCGTGATGGGGAGGCGATGGGGTGTTTCTGACCACCAGGGGCGCTCGATCACCAGGAGGGGAGGGTGGCGTTTCGGGATGGATGAATATCTCCGGATTGGGATTAGGAGGACTAGCGGCAGGAGGTGATGAAGGGAAATTGAGCATAGGCTGTTCAATAGGATCTAAGGGCGGTTCTATGACTGCGGGGGAGCGAGGGGCAAAGGATCGAAGGTCGTCTTCACGATCAACTGCTGGGGGTAAATTGTTTAGAGCAGCTCTAGAGTCGCGCGGATCCAAATTACTAGTAGAGCGCGCCTGGTCAATGCCAAGTCTACGACCTCGAGCAAGGCCCTCTTGTAGTCCGAGTTTCCGCCCTTCTTGCCTTGCAAGATCGACGAGAGTGTCTTCCTTAAGCTTCCTTGCAACGTTTCTAGCTTTCGCCGCGCTAGCTTCTGCGTCATGGCGTTGCGCATCCAACGAGTCTAAAATGTTTTGGGCTTTATATATCTCTTGTTGAGCATATTCGAGTTGTAATTTGTACAATCTCAGCTCTTCATTAGCGCGAGCTGCATCTTGCTGTGCGGCAACACGGGCTTCACTGATGGCCTTGAAGCGTTGAATAGCGTCCCTCGCTCGACGCTCGTTGTCGTCCGCTCTTTGTGATTCCTGCCTGAGTTGATCGGTGACAGAAAGGAGCATCCTGCGAAGGTCATTTGCTTCACTGTTTTCATCATAGAGCAACATGCTCGTGATCCTTGTCTTTGACAAACGGTCTGAAGAGTGACGATTGGCATGGCGATGTTTACCTGCATCCCTACGAGTTGCAGGGGTGTAAATTGTCTCTGGGGAGGAAGGGGTTGAGGTCGAGTGAGTAGATACCATGTTATCAGAGACCTCCAAGTTAGGTTGGCTACCAACTTTGAACTTAGAACCTAATGTGGATTTGCGATCACTTCGGCAGCTAACAAACTAATCACGTGATCGTTGCATCCTTTTCTTCCCCGGCCCGCTACTCCTACCCATTGTCCCGGAAAGTGGTTTAAATCCTGACAGTCACCTCCCCCTTCTTTCCTCTCGGTCTTAGCGTTAAAAGAAGTACTTGTCCACACATATATGTTTCGATACTACCACGTGCACCTGCCTTGATCCTGTTTTACCGGATCTGCGGCTTGATAACACGATTTACCACTGTAACATAAATGGAAGCTGACAATGAGACGTCCATCTTAGCGGGATACCATCAATCAAGGCAATCATAACGTTCGTTGGAAAGAAGATTGACAGCGTATCCGATGAGGTGGTCCCATTCAAGGTCGGGGTGCTTTGCGTTGCGTTGCGTGCGCTGGCTGGACAAACTCACCTGGAACCTCGAGGCGATCGAAAGTGGAACGGAGATGCCGTATCGACTGCCAGTCTCGGCAGTTCCAAGCTTTTTACAATTCAAATATAATTCCAGTAAGTTCTCGATCACTGTTATTTTCTTTCCCCGAGCTTCAAGCGAAGGGAATCGAACCGTTTGTCCTATACGTGTAAACTGCCTAAATAAGCGGGAAGTGGGAAAATAATCGACAGAAGCAGAAGGATACAGAAATATAAAAATTATATAAAACGGTAAGCGAGCTCTATTCAATTGTTTTGTAGATCAACGATCTAAACTTAACGAGGTCCAATTGAAACCGAACTTCGGCGCAAGGGGGAAACTCAGCTCAAGAGTCCGCCGACTGAGAAGTGTAAGCCTGTAATTGCCTTGCCGCCTGATCAAGAGTCTTCAAACTTGTCCCGTCAACTATACTTCGCAACCCCCGCGCAGAGTCATTCTCTGTTAGATATCTGACGCGGTTGACAAACTCCAGGATCCACTTTCCCCTTATCTAGCTAGCTTTCCTTGACTTGGTCAACCTCACTAAACTCATCACCCTTGCGCTACCACTCCATGCCTGCTCCATACGCTTCCAACCCCCCTTCAATTGTCGTTCAGCCCTCGCCAGCTGCATTCCGCTCAACCTCTCCTGTTCGCCTTTTTACCTCCGAACCCAAACACCGCTTCCCTCAAGACCCCTCGGATATTAACCACTATGCTCCGTTTAACCAGGCCAACCCCTCCACAGCGAACAAAAAGAAGCATGTGTGTAACACCTGTGCAAAGGCTTTCACTACAAGTGGCCATTTATCAAGGCATGCTCGCATTCACACAGGGGAGCGGAATCATAAATGTCCATTTCCAGGGTGCGATACCCGCTGCTCTCGTCAGGATAATCTTCAACAACAGTGAGTCTCCTTTCTCGTGTCCCATCCCTTCCCCCAGACTATGCCATTTTTTCACCGCATCCACCCACGTACTCAGACTTGACTGACTGTTGATGCGTCTAGCTATCGAATCCATTTGACGCCCGGATCGCGCCGCAATTCTACTTCAGCGCGTAGCCAGGTTTTGTCCGGTATTAAAAAGCACGTGAAGGCACCCCCGACTCGCGAGGCATCTTTGGACTCGCCTCCCTCTACTCCCCCTGCACTGGAACTCGCTTTTGTGCCGCGTGTCTATTCCGCTTCGGAACCGTCACCACCCTTGTCCGCTTTACCGTATCCCTCAGCGCAGGAATACCTCAAACAAGACTACCAAGATGCCACCTCATCACATTATTTTGATCCACGTGGTTCCCCTCGCCGCCCTCTCGATGTGGGACGTCCGTCAGTTCCCGAACAATTAGCTCCTCACCCTTGTCCTTCTGCGGTCATGGGTGATTTGCGCCGTGATCCATGTGACAATGCACCTGCCAGTGAGCATGGCCCATACCCCCCCCAAAATCATATCTACGTGCCTCCTTCCGGTGGTTTATTGATGACCGGGTCTCACGCTATAAATGGTATATCCAACCCGGCGACATATAGCATCTACGGCGCATATGTTCCCCCGACCCATGTTCCTGCGCAGTCGAGCGACGTGTCTATGCATACGAATGTATCTCTTGTGGAGCCACAACCTCGGAGTGACCTTCGCGGCATGCAAGGGCAGCCCCCACGTGCCATTATCGCGACAAATCAACCTCACCCCGTCCCATCCTCTGATTCACCGTCGCCCGTGTCATCACTATCGATATCTTCACACAGCTCAGAGCACTCTCCTCCACTCTACCAAAAGCCGAACTTTACTATCCCCCCTGCGAACGGCGTGACCTACACGCTGCCGGGACCAGCTCAGTCGACGCAACTTCAAGCCCCTACTACGGAGCATTATCACACCTCCCACTTCATCCCAGAGGCAATATATAGCCGTGTAAACCCAACTGCATCTTGGCAAAACTCAATATCCGACACTAGAAGGATGTCAGCCGTGCAGGGAGAAGGGACTGGGTTTGCTTTGTGACTGGAGACATTATGATGAGGCCCTCGCCCTCGTGCACCATTATGTGCTGGGCACGCACCGTTTTGGAGCTCCGAGGGCTGACAGAAAGCGCCTATCCTGTTGCATGTTCAGCAGAGGCGTGGATTAACATAGCAGTCCGTTAGTCCGTGTGATGGAATATTTGTGCGCACATAGATCACCACATCCCATCTACCCGTTACGGGTACCCATTATCAAACCAATTAATTTCGGATTACGTATTGAGATAACGTAAGTCCGAGAATAGAAAGAGATGATGAATTAGGAAATGACATGTACATTAGTTATCATGTAATAATTAATTAATTATTACGCAAGTGAGCCCGAGCCCGAACGAGGGTGAGCAAACAAGCAAGCAAGCCAAACACAATCAATGCCCAGCGACCTAGACAGGTGAGCGAGTGGATTCTACAATATGCCTATTTCCCATATTCACACAATTCTCAAGCCAAATAGAACAGCTCACTCAATGTAACCCTATATCCGAGGAGCAGGTCAAAAGACTATGTATCAAAGCTAGAGAAATCCTTATCGAGGAAAGTAATGTTCAGGTGGTCGACGCCCCAGTAACCGTAGGTAATTGCCGCCCGAATTTGACATACAACCAGCTGATGTTCCAATCCAGATTTGCGGTGACATACACGGCCAGTTTTTCGACTTGATGGAACTCTTTAAGATTGGAGGCACCTGTCCCGAAACCAATTATATCTTCATCGGTGCGGCTTTTGCGTACGGGTAAAATTAATTCCCTCAGCCGACGTATCTTGTATCCATCGATCTAGGTGACTTCGTGGATAGGGGGTTTTACAGTGTCGAGACCTTCCTCCTCCTCTTAGCGCTCAAAGTGCGATATCCGGACCGCATCACTCTAATCCGCGGCAACCATGAATCACGTCAGATAACACAAGTGTACGGCTTTTACGACGAGTGCCAGCGCAAATACGGGAGCAGCAACGTATGGCGATGGTGTTGCGAAGTCTTCGATTATCTCGCGTTGGGCGCTATTGTAGATGGCCGCGTTTTTTGCGTCCATGGCGGTTTGAGTCCAGCACTACAAGCTATCGATCAGGTCCTGAACATGCACTTATCTCCGTGTTTCCGCTGACGTGGTTACGTGCTTTTGGAACAGATTCGCGCTATCGATAGAAAGCAGGAGGTCCCCCATGACGGGGCAATGTGCGACCTTCTTTGGTCGGACCCAGACGGTGAGCCTTGGAATGTTAAACACACGTCCCCCCCAATTTACCCAAGTCCGCGAATTCACCGCATTGCTAAAACGGGGAAACATAGATATAACTGGCTGGGGTCTCTCACCCCGTGGAGCAGGCTTCCTGTTCGGGGCAGACATCACCAAGACTTTTGCGCACAATAATGCCATTGACCTCATCGCGCGAGCGCATCAGCTTGCAATGGAGGGATACAAGCTGATGTTTGATCGGACAATTGTAACTGTTTGGAGTGCCCCAAACTACTGCTACCGGTTAGTACACACCGCTTGTTTAATTATCCCTGTGAAGCCTCGTGGGCTTTTCCATCAGGTTAGATTGTCGTAAAGCTTTACCTTTGTCCCTCCTCATTCTGTTTTTTGCCCCCGCTAACCGTGGTTACCTAGCTGCGGCAATGTCGCGTCGATTCTTGAGCTCGATGAGCACCTGGCCCAGGAGTACAAAGTCTTCCACCATGCTCCATCGGTAAGTTTCTCGCCATTCGTCCCACAGATTTTTCTTGACGCAGGGGCACCGGCAGGACGTTCGCTCTGTGCCGCTGAAACGACCACCGGCGGATTACTTTCTTTAGGTTACCCGCCGGTATAGCGATGAGGCCAACTCTAAGCCCTGTTCAGCCTCTTCACCGCTCCAGACCCAGACCTTACCGGCGCGATCATTGCCACGGCATGGGGACTTTGATAGTCACATGCGGTGTCACATGTCCGGCTCCGAGTAGAGCTTTGGCATGTTTGTAATCTTCCTGCATCGCCTGGGACTGCGGCTGCGGAAACGAGTAGGTCGCTAGCTTGTACGACGTGCGCAGTTCGCAAATAAACTCCGCCATTCTAAACTTCTTCGGGATGCACGGTCTCTAACTTACTACCCACTGCCATGTTTGGTGTTCTGACTTTGATCGCATCGAAATCCATCTACCTAATGTATCTACGTGACTGGCTCGAAGGTAAAATGTAAGCTACGGGGGAAAAAATCTCGGATCAATCGTAGTCGTTGGTGTTGTAAATTTCTTGCTAATGTTTCATCCTCGAGCTTGTCCAGTAGCATTTCCGTGGCTCAATATAGCAGTAACCACACGACACGCAGGTGGCGATATCTTTAAGATTTTGTCTTGCATAAATTATGAAGAACTGAAAGCAACGGTGCCTAGTCGTCTTTAAACACACAGCACAGTATGCCGGGTAATTTTTTTTTAAAAAGTGCGCCACCCCAGAAGCAGGAATAAGTGGGAAACGTAGCGCACACAAATAGTTCACATTTTTGTTTCCTAAACTTGGCGGATCTGCCGATAGGTTAGTCTGCCCTTCGGGTTTTCCATCATTTTTCCTTTTCCACCATGCTGTACCATGTGCCAGGCGTTGGGGTCTCTCAAATCCGACAAATGAGACTAAGACGACGCCACAATCATCCGCCGGCAATACTGAAGACTGCGATGCCCTTCAAGTCGACGCGTCCCATGATACACGTCTTAGGAGATCTGACAACAGATAGCACCAGCAAAAAAAAAAAGTGCTATTGCAAAGAAGCATGACACTGACAGAAAGTCCAGGACTGGGTCATCAATAGCCAAAAGAGCCTCAGCGTTCAGCCCAGTGGATCTGACCGCCACCACCAGGCCCAGTATCTTCGGGCTTTTCCGCCGTGTCCCCTTCGGTCTCATCTCCCGGTGGGGTGTTGCCAACACTGTGCATAGCTTCGTTGTCCCCGTGTGAATTGAAAGCTTGTATCGTGTCGATAGATCGCATCGAAAGTCCATATATCCACTCGCGGGAACTGAACGTAGCCGATGCTGACGTGACGGTAGAGCCTTGTGACGCAGGTGTGGCAGATGCCGCGGGTGATGAAGATTGGGTTGTTCGTAAGGAAACGGTCTCGGACGGGGACGGGGTAGGGAATGTGAATTCAGGGGCGGAGCGCACGCGCTCCGAAAAGAAGTTGTAAACTTCTCTTGTCGCTGTATGTCGGCGTCTCTGTGTATCAACACCGGGTAACCAAGAATTAGCACCGGGTAGGTGCACAGCCGAGAGGTTTTGCGCAGGATGGGTTCTGCTCGTCGAGGGGTTTATTGACGACGGTGTTCGCATGATATTGAGGCCGTCTGCGGCAGCCTGACATGGGACGTAGACGATTCCAAGTGGGTTGCCGCTACATTGAGGAAAAGCCTCTAAGTATATGGCACGGCGCGCAACAACGGGTCATAGTAGCTCACCAAGCACGACAACCCACCCCTTCCCGCACACACCCACATGCGCTCCGTATCATCTTGACTGCTGCGCAGCAGTCAAAATAACGCGCGTCCATGCTCACAACTGTCTCCGCTGCAGCTCCACAAGCAACCCACGTGCCTTGTTTTCTCCGTGGCTGTGCGCTGAGGTGGATCAACACCCCGCAACCGTTAGTCCGCCTTGCGCACGGGTACGAGGGCCGCCTCGAGGGAGGTGGGGGTCGGAATGCAGACGCACGGTACCTGGCTGGGGGGTCAACTGCTCGAGTTACATTGGAAGGGCTGTACCAGTCGCATTCGCGCAGCCTCCCACCACAAAACAGCACATAGGAGGAATCCTCGTCCTCATCTTCAGGACGCGTATCGGTCTCCGGTGGGAACAAGAGTGGGTCGGGGTCATTCAGATCGTTCGCCGATAGCTCTCTCAAGCTAAGGCGAGAACGGATAAACCATCTCCCAAACCCGCCCTGTCGCTGCTCGGCGTCGTCGTCGTCAGTTTCGGATAAGTCAGGTTCCGGATGAGGCGGTGAGGGTAGGAGAGATACTAAAGAGCGCCGTGTAGTTCCAGATGCAGTCGGAGGCACCGGAGGTGTAGGGCGCGCAAGTGGGGCTGGTGACTGGGGAACGGTTGACTCGCGGATAGCTATGGCGCCGCGGCGGCGGAGTCGAGAGACTTCGCCGGAACGAACGAGGTCAGATAGAACAATAGATTCGTCTGCATCAGAAACATCTGCGAGATAGGAAGGTCGTCTAGAGGATGAGCGGGGGTAGGTAATAGGCATAATGAGTTGAGTGAAGTGTTAAGTCGGTCTCGGTCACTCGCATGGCCAACTCTAAAAAAGTTAACATCCGACAGTTCTCACACTACTTTATTCAAAACAGCCGCCCATAACTCAGCTACAACAGAACAATCGTGATCTATGAAAGAAATTCGGTACAAGGGAAGGTCTATTAAATAACCATAAACTTCAAATCAAGCAACTACCGGGTAGGTGTTGGCAACCTCTCCGCCGAGCTTGCTAACACCGCAATGTCAGCCTCTAACGTCGGGTCGTAGTGTCTATATGGTGAGCCTGGAACTCCTGGGAGTGAGACATCCGACGGGCTCCGTCGAACCTGAACAGATCGTGCGGACGGTGAACGAATCGGCAACGGGGCCGGCGATGACGCTCGAGGAAGAGGAGCAGGTGATGCACCTCTAGGTAGGGGGTTTGGGGAAGCCGCGCGCCTCGGCATAAGGGGCGCAACACTTTGTGGTTGGGATATTTTCCGGGCAAGAGTCACAGGGCTCGGATGAGGTGACATCGAAGGAGGCGGAACGGGGAGGGCATCAGCAGCTATGCGTGGGGAATCTGTCGCTGTTCTCTGTCCCGCAGCATAAGAACTCCGACGTGAAGGGGCTGATGGGGGAGGAATCATTCTAGGTGAAGCAGCGCGGGACTCTCGGGATGGGACAGGCAATGCCAGTGGGGATGCTCGGTCCTCTTGCTCGTAAGTAGCTGTTGATGTTTGCTGCTGCTGAAGCATGGGCTCATGATAGAGGGTTGGAGGATAGCGGGTTGGTGATCTATGCGGTGAGCCTGACATGTTTGCGTTCTGACTAGGGGACGTAGGACCAAGAGGATACATGTCAGCAGGCATTGCGCGATCGTACGCTGCAGGCGGATTGGCTAGACGAGGAGATGCCGAGTTCGGTGAATAATATCTAGTTGGCGGGATCTGTATGTGTACTCTGGGAGGAGGATGAAGAGGCTGAGACGCTGCCGGCCGGCCAACTGGAGAATCGCTAGCCACAAAATGAGAAGTTGCAAGACGCGGTTCATAAGAAGGGTGAGAGGCGCTGCGATTCAGTAGTTGCTCGCTTGAAACTCGGGGTGACATCGCCTGTGCGCGCACTGGCGCCGCGTTTGTCTGCTGACGTGAGGAATGAAATCAGCATCACAACAACGAGTGTAATACCAATACGTCATACTGGGCGCTCTGCTGAGTTCGCTATGATCTGCGTAGAGGGATGGTGCCAATTTGAAGTAGCGTTAAGACTCGCATCGTGGGGAGTCCTATCTTCCGACTCAGATGGTCGCCTATGCTGCGTGGTGACACGAGGTCCATTGGAATATGGCACATTTGGATCGGATATGGGAGCAAGAGGAGCTGGCATTTGAGGAGTAGGACGTCTTTTTGGCGGGCCATCTCGCCTTGGCATCGCGCGACCCTTGAGCTCCGTAAGAGAAAAATAAAGCAAAGTCAAGAAAAAGTGGCGCACTGATCGGCTGCTGGCCATGGCCGGAAACTCCTGGTCTCGAAAGTCATTCACAAGTTGTACATTCTCTACATGAGGGCGGATGGCCCTGGGAGAGTGGATAGGTGCGAACCGTTCTTGCATGGGACTTCCAGGGGCTGTGAATTGCTCTCGCACAGGAGTTCGGGTACGTCCCGGAGTAGTTGCGAAGCGTTCTTGGACAGGACTGTGGGTCCCTCTGCGAACCATTCCACTGTTCCCGGTGGATTCTTCAAAACTGGGTGATGTAGGCGCATAGATAGGGGCACCTGAGTATCCATCGACGAGCCCAGAGGGTATGTCTTCCATGCTTCCTGGGGGCGGTTGGAAGGCGACACCACCCTGCAAAGGAGAAGGACCGATTGAGGGGGGCGCGCCGGTGTGGGACCCCTGGGGTGCCGATGCGGGGACGGGAAGAATGTGACTTGGCGCTCTCAGAGAACCTCCCGGAGACCTGGACATCCAGGATGCAGAGCCAAATTCTGTGCTTGGAACCTCTGGGATGGTAGGCATAGGTGGTGGCGCGCGAGACGACACATATCCAGCGGCGGGGGCAGCAGGGAGGGTCGTCGTGCTCGATGAATCTGTAGAAGTCGTACGTTGAACCCCGCCTCGAAGAGGTAGGGAAGTATAAGTCGCTGGAGGTAGTATTGTGGTATGATCGGCCAGTTCAGCGACCTCATCGTGTTGGTCTTGTAAGCCACGGTCCGCTTGTGCGGCTAGCGGTGCAGACAAAAGGGCTTCAGGGTGGTTCAATGAATTGAGGCGGATATCTTGTAAAGTTGGAGGCCGGTCCAAATCGTCAAGCTCAAGCTCATATCTACTCTCAAATATCTCGCGGAATCTGGGGGCTTCATTTGAATATACCGCTTCATCTTCGCCAGGACTTTGACCTTCATTGTAACCGATGCGCTGGCCTGCCTGGATACCCTCAGTATACCCCATCTGACGGCCCTGCTCCCTTGCTAATTCAATGAGTCGCCTTTGCTTCATTTGCCGGGCATTGTCACGAGCACGAGCTGCGGAAGCTTCTGCTTCGTAGCGTAGGTGGTCTTGATCTTGAAGCAACTGTTGTGCGCGTCGAATTTCTCCATGCGCGCTTTCCAGTAAGGCCTTGTGCTTCCCTAATTCCTCGTGGGCGGCAGATGCCTCACGCATCGCGTTCGCCCTCTCGCCCTCTGCCTCGCGTACACGAAGGAGCATATCAAGCGCAAGTTTTTCGGCGTGCGACGCTCGTGCGCGCGACTGATCCAGTTTGTCGAAGGCGGTATTGAGACCACGCCTTAGCTCTTTTGCATCCCGTGAAGTCATTGAAAGCATATGTGCAAGTTCACGGAGGACATGGCTATGGCGGCTTTGGTGGTGGTGGCGGCTGCGTCGTCGCGGTTCCAGAGAAACAGCGGAGACGACTGAAAGCCTGGTGTCATGCTGTGGGTCCACTACATCTTCGGACCCATGTGGACTGGAAAGATTAGGCACCTGGTCTGTGGACTCTGTAGCCATGTGCGCGCCCTGAATGTTAGTTGCACCATTCTGTGGTGGTGGTGAATCGCTACGATTTTCAGGGCTTCTATCAAGAAGAGAGATACCGGTGGGCCAGATTGCCACTCACAGCGAATCCGTATAAGAGAGAGAAGTTATAGACCGAGACATTTATTTCTGGTTGGTTGACGACGGGGCAACGCTGAGGTATAAAGTCAACTATCGGGGTTAGGGCTTAGATCGGTTAACCGAAGGAATCTAGATCTGAGTCATTAGAGGTTTTCAATCGATTACCCTCCTCACTCTCTTCACTCTTGACCATCATCATGCCGCCGTCTGCCTCAAAGCAAAAGCGCCTTGCGGAAAAGGCAGCAAAGCAGGCAGCCAAGGCTAGTGGCATTGATCCTTCTCTTTCTTCTACCACCCCACCAGGTTCAACAAATGGAGGGAGCTCGCTCAATACCCCCATGACCAGTCTCTCGGCTGCTACTAGCCAGGAAGATCTCACTTCAATGGCGAAGTTGCAAATTGCAACCGAGAGGTAAAATTTTCTCTCCTCGCACTATGAGACATTATTCTCAGACTGACTTTGATCAAGGAGTGCGGCAGGTGTGCTTGTATCAGACCCGAAGGGAAGAGATATCAAGATTGACGCCTACACACTATCCTTTCATGGCAGATTACTAGTCGAGGGCGCCGAAGTGACGCTTAATTATGGCCAGAGATATGGCCTTCTTGGTGACAATGGTTCGGGAAAGGTGTGTTCACAGTCTATACCATCAGGGATAACTGGCCGACTTGTTGCTGCCAGTCGACATTCCTGCAATCCATTGCCGAACAGGATATCCCTCTTCCACCTCATATAGATATTTACCTCGTCCGTGGAGAAGCGGAGCCCTCCGATGTCAATGCGCTTGACTTCATCGTTGCCTCGGCGAAGGCGAAAGTCGCGCGACTCGAAGCCCGCATCGAAGAGTTGTCGATGGCCGATAGTGTAGACGAAGTTGCTCTGGATACTGCCTACGAGGAGTTAGAGGAGATGGACCCTAGTACTTTCGAGGCCAAAGCTGGGAGTATATTGCATGGCCTTGGATTCTCTCAAGCCATGATGAAGAAACCAACCAAAGACATGTCAGGAGGCTGGCGGATGCGCGTTGCTCTGGCACGTGCCCTATTCGTTAAACCCCATCTACTCCTCCTTGATGAGCCAACAAATCATTTGGATTTGGGTGCCGTCGTCTGGTTGGAAGCATACTTGTCGACCTACAACCACATCCTGGTCATCACTTCGCACTCCCAAGATTTCATGGATAGTGTCTGCACGAATATTATGGATCTGACACCCAAGAAAAAAATGGTCTACTACACTGGTAACTATACGATATATGTACGGACGAAGAAGGAGAATGAGGTCAACCAGATGAAGGCGTATCAGAAACAGCAAGATGAAATCGCTCATATCAAGAAGTACGATGAACATCAGACCACCTGTTCCGTGCTGACACACCCTCTACAGGTTCATAGCCTCGGCTGGTACTTACGCCAATCTTGTCAAGCAAGCCAAATCCAAACAGAAAATCATTGATAAAATGGAGGCTGCGGGCCTCATTGAAAAAATTGAAGTACCAAAACCTCTCAATTTTCGCTTCGAGAATATCCGGAAACTACCTCCTCCAATTTTGGCATTCAACGAGGTTGCTTTTTCGTATTCAGGGAAAAGGCAGGATTACCTTTACCAGAAATTGTCCTTCGGTATCGAGTAAGCGTCCTGTGTATCACCCGCTGCTCGGGCTTATACTTAGATTCATAGCATGGATTCACGCATCGCCATTCTAGGAGCTAATGGCGCTGGGAAGTCGACGCTTCTCAACCTTATCATGGGCCTCCTACAGCCAGTTGAAGGCACCATCTCTAAGCATGCTAACCTTAAACTATCCAAGTATTCCCAGCACTCTGCCGATCAACTACCGTATGACCAAGCCCCTCTTGAATATTTCCAGCGGCTATTCGCTGAGAAGTTCCCGGAGAAGGATGTCCAAGTACATGTTTTCTACCCGCATTTTTGTGTCTTGGTACTGATTCCCTACCAGGCGTGGCGTGCACAACTTGGTCGATTTGGACTCTCGGGCTCCCACCAAACGTCGCCAGTCCGACATCTTTCGGATGGGCTGCGCAACCGGTATGTATAGGTGATTGAAAGACCTCTACCAAGAACTAACTCTGTTTAGTGTTGTCTTCTCCCAACTTGCGATGGAGCATCCTCACATTCTTCTCCTTGGTGAGGCATTTGTTCGGTTCTATGTGTGGCATGAACCCTTATCCCACCTCTTCTAGATGAGCCAACCAATCACCTGGACATGACATCGATTGATGCGCTTGCCCGCGCGATCAAGGACTTCGAGGGGGGCGTCGTAATCGTATCACACGATTTTCGCCTCATCTCCCAGGTTGCAGAGGAGCTTTGGGAAGTTGCGGACCTCAAGATTCGTAACCTCACAAAAGAGGATATCTCTATTGTCGACTACAAACAGAATCTCGTGCGGCGGTCTATGGCTGCCATTGAAAAAGCAAAGCTCATCAGTAAGACCGCGTCAAAAACCAAGACTTAGGTGACTGCAGCATTGTACCCACACACACGCGCACGCGCACACACGTGTATCCTTTAGATTTACAACCTTTGTCTATCAATCCACGCATCTACGTCCTCGTAATGCATCGTCCCTCCCCTTCCTTCCGGGCTCATGGTCATTTGTCACGCTAGAATCCGATCATTAGTGGTTTAGGCTTTAGCAGCAAGTAAGGGATGTCAAACACCCACGGTGACGCACACATAATCTTAAGCACTGCTTCATCAGTGAAGATCCCCGTCTATATTGAGAACCATCTCGTGACACGCCCCCCTGGGCTGTGATTAATATATGATTCCCCGTGAAATCAGCTTTGTGGATACCAGGATGAATGTTGAGTACCACGGCTATTGTGATGAGAGACCATGCTCTACAATTGCCCACATCTATTTTAATCTGATCTATTTGATCGTTCAAGATGTCATTTATCACCTAAAAGCAACAATCTACTGATAGCGAACTAGTTCCCAGTGAAAAGACAAGGTAGCAATGGGTCACAGCGGCGGTGCCAAACTTATAGCGGCAAGATGGCGCTGGTAGCGAATAGAATACAGTAGACACCAAAGATATACGTACAGAAAAAGCATTTGGCTAGACTAACAAACCTTGCGACCAAAAGTGTAACAGATGACGGTGTGGGGAGCCAGTACACAACACACAACTCAGCACATTTCTTTTGAAGGAGGGAGACAAAGAACGGAGTGTCTCTTCACGAACGTTGCGTAGCTCCTTCTCCATCAACCACGTCACTGGCCCAATTGGACACATCACTCCCTAGAACGGAGACATTGTCGTAGTTGCCTTCGTCGGAGCCCATGTCGCTGGACATTTGTGACGGAATCGAGAATACCTCCGAGTCCCGTTGGGCTGCCAAAGAAAAGTCGGCACCGAGTGGTGTCTGTGCGAAACCAAGCGGCAAGGACATTTCGTTTAAGGGTTCATTGCGTTGCGCAACGGGGTTGCCTTGCAATCCTGTCAACTCGTGGCGATACATCCCTGCATCAATGAATGGAGAGCCAGGAGGTGAGAATGATGGAGAGGAAAGGTACTCGATGCTCAAATTCGAGGAGAGTGTTGGAGAAGTAAGGTCATTGGTAGGGGAAAGGAACTGGTCCCTCGGGGTAAGATATTGATCAAGGGACGACATATCCAGATCTGATGAGCTGAGGAAATCTGTGCCCGGAGAGGATAGTCCCGAGTTTCCTAGGTTACCAGGCACCATAGGCGTAGGTGTAGGGAGGTCGCCTGGACCAAAAAATGGCGATATTTCAACAACGTTTGGGATTTCGATGTAGCTGGGAGTCTGAACGTTAACGAGTTCGCGTGTGCTAGGAGGAAAGGGGGGGTTGCCAGATCCGGATGCATTGTCTTGTTGTATGACTTGGTGGATTGAGTTCTGCGGGAGTGTGCCAGTAAGAGGGAGTAGTGGGGAAGATGGGACATGGCATTCAGAGGGTTTATTGTTATGCGCCAGAATGGGGGCACCCTTGTTTCCATCGGTAATATCACAGCCATGTGGGGTGATGAGAGGTTGGGTGATTGATGTCGAACCCGAGTTGCGTCGAGACTGCACGGAAGTCTTCACACCATCAGCGGCGTGAGACGCATTTTGGAGATACAATTACCCACATTTCCCACAGGAGGACCGCGTAACTTTGAAGACTCCCCAACACGTCGTAAGCGAATGCCCGTGTTATCTCCCTCGGCTTCCACGCTGCTTCGCAATGATTCAGCTTCACCTGCGATTAGATGCTGTAGCTCAATATGCGATGTAGATTCTGATGATCGAGTAGACTGTTTTCTATTGCCCTGGGAGCCCTGCTGCGGAGCCGACTGTTTTCCATCGTCACTACCCAGGGATGATACACTGTGCAAGTGGGGTTTAGCCTTTCTGCGTTGACGGGAGGAAGTACCCTCCTTCCAGGCGGAGAATTTGGGGCTCAAGTGAGGATCGTAGACAAACTAATGCCCAGAAATCAGCTTGAAGGTAGGGATAAATCAAAAAGTACAAACCTGTTTGAAGACTATGGCTGCAGCTACAGCGCTGATAACCACGGCAACGTAGATGACAGGCCCTGGCATTCAGAAAAGCTAGAACGTGGATGTCGATGAGATGAAGGCGGGACAGGACAACTTGAACTAGTTATAAGTTGTAGTTAATAGGGTTTACGCATCGATCACGGGCTTGTCGGTGTTGGATTTATTAAATACTAAGCGCACACAAGGGCGCACTCCCGCAGCAACCTTGTTCCACGGCTTGCTTGACTGGCCTGACAGGGCACTACTCATCCCAAGTTCTCGGTCTATCGTTAACTATATAAATTAAAAGAGAATATGTCCGTAGTGCAAAGTCCAGCATGTTATAAAGGAACGAGAACAGGGAGAATGACAGGGAAAGGTCCTGACAATAAGAGCAACGTAAGAGAAGATTATCCATTTGTCCATGGCGATACGATAGCGAATGCGTGCAGGGAGACAAGGCTAAATGTGGGGGAACTAACTCATACAAATGCAAGTCGTAATGTCCATGTTCATGACTCGGACAAAATCTTGTCTATCGACTCGTTCAAGAATGCCTTTTTCGGTGTAAGGTCTGCTCTCGGAAAGCGGGCCGTAATTGCTTCACGCGCAGTTCTCGAATTCACGTCAATAAATGTGGAAAAAATGTGGATTAGCGGCGAACTAGATCACTCACTTCTTTGTGACGGTCATCAAGTCTTGTGTACTCAGGTAGTTCCGCAACGCTTGAAATAGTTCCTCATCACTTGGATCTGGGTTCTGGCTTGGTCCCGCGAATGGATTAACGGACGTCGCGAGTGAGAATGTTGACAAGGGCCGTTGGTTCATACCAGCCGACAGGGCGGGTGCACCCACTGCAGACTGAGATGGCGACAGACCGCCAGCCATAGGGCCACCGAACATATGTAGACCGGGCATCATCGCGCTCTGAGGTGCCACCGCTATAGATGGCATGCCATAAATACTTCCCGTATTTTGATACGACAAAGCAGGCACAGGCACAGGCCCTCCATAATCCGAGCCAGCCGGTGAGCCACCCCCAAATGGCATGCGAGGAAGTTGAGGAACGCCGTACTGCGACATCGAAACTTGGCCATGATTCTGGGAAACACTGCTTTCAGATGGCTGCTTGCGGTGATTGCGGTTCGACATTGC
>QFDX01001046.1:0-11864 GCA_003315875.1 Lactifluus piperatus
GAGGAATCATTCAACAAACGGCCCCTTCACGCACCCGTCACAGGTTTGACCCCAACGCGCCGAGTGTAAATGACACCAGTCCATCTCTACCAGTAAATACCCCAGATGAAGCCTCGGGAAGTCGTCCAGCGGCAGCGCTGGGTAGAGATACCAGTAACCTCGATAGAGCACCCAGTACAGCGCATGCTACCCAGGTGAGTCACCGCGAATGACCCAGCATCATTGTACGTGTACCTTACAGGCTAACACCGTCCATTTCAGCATCTCGATCCTGTAGGCGACACGGAAAGATCTCCCGCGTCTCATATATCCGTCCCCACGTCCTCAAGTCCATCTGTACAAGCCACCCCCAGCGCACCGCAATTTGATCGCTTACAACAGAGTCCTGGCTCCATATCGCGGTCAATGACTTCGCCTCGGAACCACCAACAACCCGCAGCACCCCCCGCTGTTCCTCCGATTGTGCAGCTTCCCCATAGGTTACGAGAGAACAACGCATCCACCCCAAACCTTTCCACAAACCCTCGTGGAGGAATCATTCAACAAACGGCCCCTTCACGCACCCGTAACAGGTTTGACCCCAACGCGCCGAGTGTAAATGACACCAGTCCATCTCTACCAGTAAATACCCCAGATGAAGCCTCGGGAAGTCGTCCAGCGGCAGCGCTGGATAGAGATACCAGTAACCTCGATAGAGCGCCCAGTACAGCGCAGAATGCTATCCAGGTGAGTCGCCGCGAATGACCCAGCATCATTGTACGTGTACCCTACAGGCTAACACTGTTTATTTCAGCATCTCGATCCCGTAGGCGACACGGAAAGATCTCACGCGTCTCATATATCCGTCCCCATGTCCTCAAGTCCATCTGTACAAGCCGCCCCCAGCGCACCGCAGTTTGACCGCGTACTGAGTCCTGGTTCCATATCACGGTCAATGACTTCGCCTCGGAACCAGCAGCAACCCGCAGCACTCCCCACTTTTCCTCCGAACGTGCAGCTTCCCCAGAGGTCGCGAGAGAACATCACGACCACCCCAAACCCTTACACAAACCCTCCTGGAGGAACCATTCGACAAACACCCGAATCTCCCCCGAAACCTGCGGGACCCTGGAGTAGAGTACAGCCTTCCCTCCAACCCCCGCCCCCTGTCGCGACATCGTTATCTCCAAGTGTTCCCAGAGTGCCTTCCAATAACAATCTAGCGGCCGTCACTGCAGATGCTGGAAGAAGTCCCCCACCCAGAGACACCCGACCACACTCCGATGATGAAGCGATCCGAATAACACAAGGTATGCGCATACCGAAATCTATCGTGCCGTTAGGTCGCTGATTCACTCGAAGGCTTAAGTGGTAGCACGCGGGACCGAAACCCAGAACACACTCCTCCAGTAGCCGAGCCAACGGAGTTAGGTAATGTCGATGTCACCCACGACGCGGCGCAGTGGTTACCACCGCCACCTCCCTATCAATCCGTGCAGGGAAGACCTACGAACACGGGTACTCCAATACAAAGCCCATCTGAGCATCATCGTTCAGAGTCAAATAGGTCCGGGGACCAAGGGATTGATGGAAGGGGCAACCAGTCGGGAAAGGGCGGCCTCTCAAGAAAGAAATCTCAGACCGCCAATCAAAGTGGTGTGTCCAATAAATACAATAAAGACCCAGTGCCCCCCCTGAAAGGACAGCGGAATGGGCATGACATATCAGAAGGGAAGTCTCGGGAACCTGTAGAAGCTGATGCACCCATAAGCACTCAACCACGTCGTACAAAGGACTTAGCATACCCGGCCTCCCGGAGTCGACAAAGCTTGGTTGAACAGCCTATAGATGATAGACCATCTATACACAGTCGACCGTCACCAACCCGTACACAGTCAGTAAAACATGGACAACCGACGGAAAAGACCGGACATGGAGCCGATGATAGAGAGAAATATTGTTGCGTTGTATACTGTTGCAAGTGTTAACAGTCTGCTGGATACTGGCCCTTTGGTACGTGATAACTTGTCCCTCATCTGTGTCCATGTGTCCATGACGCAACCTTATTAGTAAAATAATCGAAAGACATACTGTATAACACAATTACGTCAATGGTGCACCATCTAGGACCGCTATTGTTGTAACACCGCTGCGATTTGATTCTATCTAGGGCAATTAATTACAGGGTATTGTCTCTGTTACTAGCTGTTGCTGCAGTGAAACCTATTCCAAGTCCAAGATACGCCAGGCCTGCAACCCCAATAGTTTTTGCCATGAATCCACCTATTGCAGGGCCAATTGCGGGAGCTCCACGTGCCCGGGCTCAGACAAACGCAAGCTGTTGCAAAGGGTATCGGACTCACCAACAACGGGACCTAAGCGTATACTGCCACGGCA
The DNA here is from genome assembly GCA_003315875.1 of Lactifluus piperatus. NCBI lineage: Eukaryota > Fungi > Basidiomycota > Agaricomycetes > Russulales > Russulaceae > Lactifluus > Lactifluus piperatus. The sequence continues at coordinate 2,377 of QFDX01001046.1, forward strand.
ATAGCTCGGTCCATCCACCTGCACTACTTTCAGATAAGACACCATAAAGTGTTTAAAACATACATAAGAATCGGAAAGCGATGAGGGCAGTTTTGGATGGTGCGAAGGCACGACCCAAGTTAAATGCAACAAATAGCAAGTTGTTTGTTGTAAGTAGACGTCGAGCACGCGAGAATAGTCTACTGTGTCGTTTCGTGACATAATAGGTCAGTGATAAGATCATGTGACCTGATGTCTTTTTCTTTGTCTCACATCATCATGACCGCTCAGCGATGTGCGGCAAAGCCGGAGCCATCATTGAGCTAACGATAGCGGAAACCTGAGGCCAAAGCAAACCCCAGCTGAAGGGACGTGGGCGTCAGCGATCGACTGCGGTGCGCAGTAATACGCCAACACAGACCTTGTAGCCATGCTTGATATGGAGTGTTACGCTGTTGGTCAGCGACACCTGTTCCAATTGTCCCAGCCTGACCTGCAGAGACAACCTGTTTTAGACAATGATAGCAAAGCATTATGTAGCGAAACGATTGCGCTTCCGATTCTGCATCGGTGATTGCGCAACAGGGGATGTGTCGTTGAAAGGGACGACATCCAGGAAGTGGTCTTCAGGAGACCAAACATGGTGAGTACCACTGGCTTGCTGACGCTACATACCGTAGAGCTGACATCAGGTCAAAAGACAGCTTGGAAAGGGGAGAATTCACACAGCACACAGCGAGGTCAGCGGTGAACATTGAAACCTATTATTTACTGCAGTGCATACTGCAAGTACGCAATATAGCTTGAAATTGAGAAAATTGGGTGACCGAACTCACCGCGCTCACTGCGGACCGTTTTTCCCTGCGGGATGAGGGGAACATTCATGCTCGTGGCTGCCCCCAAGTCCGGATGAGATATTTCTTTCATGTCAAAATCAGGCCTTGGCCGTGCGGCGGTAAGCGAGAAATCTGGAGATGGGAGTGATCGAATGGGGGTGAGGGTGGGTATGTCATAAGGAAACCGCAGGGATAGAGTCGATAGACTCATGAGCAAGACGCCATCCATGCTGGCGCGACCCCTCCTCCCGGCTTCAGTATGATAGTACCCATGCCTCATGACTTTCCTTTGAGGACGAAGCCTCGCAAAAACTGGTCATTATGAGGAGAAACTGGAAGGAGCCGCACCTGCGTTGGGAAGCCACCCTGCGGCATAGGGAAGAAGGCATCCACATGGTATATCTGAGTATATCATTAGAACCGGCGGAACTTGTTGATGGAGTGGCGTGACGCTGTTGATGGAGTGGGAGGCGACTGAGGTCAGAGGGAGAGGTGGTGGTGGGAGGCAGTGGTGTCGACAACGACCCTTAACCACTGCAGCCACCACCGCCAACCCTCAAGTCAAGATGCGTTGCTTCGATTTCCTTCTATCTTCTCTAACGACTTCGGTCCCTCAGCCTTGTTATATCCTGCACTGACCGTTACGAATTCCATCAACTATGGAGAAGGCGTCCGTCACACAGTCCCTACTGATGACTCTTTTGATATCCTCTGCCTGACGATCGAACTCCCTCTCGCCGAACTCCTAACCGAGCCTGGTGACTGTTCCGAGGTGTGGTCTGTACCCACCTTTGCTTCCACCCCCTCTACCGATTCCCAGTCTCACATTCGCCAGCTGGATATGGTGACGGACTCCTTCGCACGACGCGCCTCAGAGCAGGAGCAGACTGTCTCCCCCGCGAAGCGGCCACACTTGTGAGTTGTGACATGCATACCGGACCTGGCCCATCACGACCTTTGCTTAGCCTCCACACCCAGTGTGCGACCACGCACTCTTCTGGCCCCAGTGCCACTGCGGCCAATCCCCTGACGACGTTCCCACCATTGGTATCAAATAATAACAATGTGCCTGGAGGCATCAGGGTCGAGTGCTCAAATTGTGGTGCCACCCACCCACCGCTCTGGCGGCCTGGCACATTGTCCATCCACCTCGTCTAAGTTCTAACCCGCTCGCAAATTCATAAAAGCTCGTCAACAAACTTCAAGACACATTTCCCAATCTTGGTACGTGCCTATGGCCCACTCGTCCATCTCCATCCATATTTTGGCTAACTTTACCCCTCCCCTTCCTTCTTGCTCCCTACGCAATGGGTGGGATTCTGCAGGTGGGAAGTTAGATATGCCCCAGTTAGCTGTTATAAGACAGTCCTTGCAACAGCCCCTTCTGAGAATACCCTCTTGAAGGTCGGCAGTCAATCAGCAGGCAAATCTAGCGTTCTTGAAAAGTAATTTCGACTTCTTCTTGCCTTCTTTCTTCCCACTCTCGCTGATATCATTTTACTCACGCATTTGTTAGCATTGTTGGGCGCGACCTCCTCCCGTGCGGCCATGGTATCGTGACATGCCGCTCGCTTGTCCTCTAGCTGAACCACACACCTTGTGGCGACGAGTGGGACCAATTCCTTCATCTCGGAAACGCTTTTGACTTCGCCGAGATCAGGCACGAGATTTAACAGGAGACGTTCCGTGTCGCGGGCCAGAACAAGGGCGTGTCCAGTCTGCCGATCCACCTGAGGATATACAGCCTAAAGTGCTCGTCCTCACTCGTCGATCTTCCCGGACTTACCAAGGTAAGTTTGCTACCCTCGTTGTACGTAGATCACTGTAGGTGACCAATCTAGCGATATTGAAATGCAAAGACGCACGCTCAGGCTCGTCCTCGGATATATCTCACATTTCAAAACCCAACTGGTATGTTACTTGTACACTCCTTTTATTCCTCGCCTACCCACCTACTACCTACACAAGCGTCATCCCTGCTGTCATATGTTGAACGACAAGCTCAACTGTAACGCATGTGAACCTTACTGCAAGCTGGTATGTGCAATCCCCCTGGGGCCTTTCTCTTGGCTGAGTGCACGTAACCTAGAGTCTTAGTGGTGTTTGTGGCTCATCTTTTCTTCCTGAAGGACTCGATTTTTGTGATTCTCTAGATTTATTTTGAGCATATTTTGTTAATTCCTCAGATCATCATGTACATGAATTTCTGACTATATAAAGCATCTAGATATAACTCAAAATGGCCTGTTGAGCATTGAGTGACACGTTGAGCACTAAGAGTCTGGTGAGTACTGAAGAGCTTTTGACCTCATTGCACTTTCTGGGCTTTTGATGAGCAGAAAAGGGGCAAAAAGTGTCAAAAGACGGGATCGCAATTTGTTTACTTTACTGATGCACAAGCAAGTCAGATAAATTGGTTCCACTTTCCAAATCTCCCAGTGCATCCCTGCATCTGTCCCAGTGTCATCTGAGTAACATTTATACCAGAACGCTAATAAAACGCATGTATAAGTGGCTAGTACAGTCACATCACGTTTGGTCATACCTCACTCAATACACGCCCTACTCTGACAATAATTGCTCAATCTTCTCTCGTGCATGGCTTCCTTGCGCTACCTGAGATGGGGTCCGGCCTTGATCGTTCTGCACACGACCATTTCCTCCGCACTTGAGTAGAAGCTTCACAATCTCGAGATGACCATTGACTGATGCGAGGTGCAACGGAGTCCACAGGTCTGGCTTCTTTGCGTTTACATCTGCGCCTTGGTCAAGTAGCAGCCGCACTGCGTCCAAATTGCCGTATCGTGCTGCACGGTGCAACGGGGTCCACCCAAGCCTGTCCCGGCAATTCACACCCGCCCCACGCTGAATTAATAACTTCATAACCCCAAGTCTTCCCCCTTTTGACGCCAGATGCAACGCAGTCTCGTTGATTGTATTCCGCTGTTTGATATCTGCTCCATGGTCGAGTAATGTCCGTACCATGTCCAGGTTCCCCGCTTCAGATGCGGGAAGTAACGAGGTGCTCCCGTTGTCAATAAAGGTTTCATCTTCCCTGTGGCTAGGTACGAGCTCCACAATATCAGAGTTCGCGCTTTGTGATTCCGTGTCCAGCGTGGCCACTCCTGTGCCGGTCGTGAAATACACGTCTACTCCCATCCGCTCCGCCAAGAAGCAAGCAACGTCGCGTTTCCCATTTAGCCATGCCAGATCTAGTGCTGTCTCCTTACTTTCGTTGTGTGTATTGGGATCTGTGCCAAGGTCAATGAGAAGCTTGGCAATGTCAAGATGCCCATTCTGCGCTGCAATGTGCAACGGTGTCCTCATCTTGACATCCAGTGCGTTTATATTTGCACCACGGTCAATCAACAAGCGAGCAATTTTGAGTTCTCCGGAAGCGGACGCCAGATGCAAGGCGGTTTTTCTATCTGAGGTGTGATTGTCGATGGTTGCACCGCGGTCGAGAAGGTGCTGTATGATATGGAAATGTCCATTTTGTGAGGCTTCATGTAACGAAACGAAGCCTTTATTATCATGGGAGTCGACCGAAGCGCCATTCTGGATTAACAGCCGCACGATATCGAGATTGCCGGACTTGGAGGCCTTCTTCAATGCGGTCGAGCCTTGATTGTCACGTGTGTCCACAGTAGCGCCATTCTCGAGTAACAATTGCACGATATCAAGATGGCCGTATTGCGAAGTTGACATCAATGGGGTCCAGTCGTTCTCGTCACGGGGGTCCACAGCAGCGCCATTTTCGAGTAATAGCCGCACGATATCCAAATGGCCAAATCGCGAAGCCGACATTAATGGGGTCCAGCCATTATTGTCACGGTTCTCCACAGCGGCACCATTCTGGATAAACAGCCGCACGATATCCAGATAGCCGGACGTCCAGGCCTTCTTCAATGCGGTCCAGCCGCCATCGCTGGTGTCCATACCTGTACCATTCTGGATCAACAGTCGCACGATATCCAGATGGCCAGACGTCGAGGCCTTCTGCAATGCGGTCTGGCCTTCATTGTCACGGGTGCCCACTGCAGCGCCATTATCGAGTAACACATGCACGATATCAAGATAGCCATATCGCGCAGCTAACATCAATGCGGTCCGGTCGTTCTCCTCACGGAGGTCCACAGAAGCGCCATTCTCAAGTAATAGCCGCATGATATCCAAATGGCCATGTCGCGAAGCTGACATCAATGGTGTCCAGCCTTTATTGTCACGGGTGTCCACAGCGGCACCATTCTTGATCAACAGCCGCACGATATCCAGATGGCCGGATTCCGAGGCATTCTTCAGTGCGGTCCAGCCTTCATTGTCTCGGGGGTCCACAGCCGCGCCATTCTCGAGTAGCACTTCCACGATATCAAGATAACCGGATTGCGAAGCCGACATCAACGGAGTCCAGCCATCGTTGTCACGGGAGTCCACAACTAACTCATACTGCAGTGGTACGAGTTCAACATCCGGTTCTCCGTCCCGTGAAGCCGCGTCCATTGCCGTCTCTGTATGGCCCTTCTGTATATTGCCAACCCGCTTGGTGTTCAATAAGAACTCTACGATGTCACGACGCCCCTTTTCTGATGCGAGGTTCAACGGACTGCGACGTGAGTAGTCTTGGGCATTTACATTTGCACCGTGCGCGATCAACAGTAGGGCAATGTCGAAATATCCCTTCACAAGGGCAGCATGTAATGGCGTGGCGTGTATGCCTCCCCTGGCATTGATGTCCCACGGACAGCTCGTGATTAGGTGTTCCACAACGCTGCGAAATCCACATAGCGCGGCATAGTACAACCCAACTGCTTCCGGCTGCGTTGGCCGCTCGCTCGACATCTGTTCCACCCAGTCCCAGGGTCGATCGACATCGAACATCCAAACCCATGTTGCGAGGTGCGGCCTTCCCGAGTCAAACAGCTCCTCCATAAGCTCTTCAATGCTTGACGATACATTTTCGAATCGACCGTGATCCACCCAATGCTCGGCAGCATATAGGGAAAGTGGAAATTCCTTCATCCGGCTTTTGTCGACATCGTCGTCAAGTCGGAGTAGCGTGCAGAGGCAGGCCTCAGCGAGAATTGTATGTGCGGGCAGAGGAAGAATGTGATAATGGGAGAGGTCCCATCCTGCTTGGACTAGCCGACCCGATGTCAAGAATTCTTGTACTGAAAAATGCGAAAATCGGACGACTGGTGACCCATCCACATTCACAATACAGATTAGACTTGAACATGCTGATAGAACTGCATCGCGAGCGTCCTCTAAACGCCATCCAGGATGATATTGGGGACGTTTCCCGACCTCAAACCGAATCGCAAGAACTTCTGCAAGTTCTTCAACCCGGAGAGGGCGTACCGCCACAGTAAGACATTGAAGGAGTCGATGAGCATATTCCCTCGGTTTGATCTCCAGCAGAATACGTTCATAAGTCTCATCTAACGTCTCCGGTAATTGTTGCACAGCTTCGCGAAGACTTGCAGGAAAGCAGTGACGTAGCCTTTCTAGCTGACAACTAACCCAGCGAAACCTGTTGTGACTCACATAAGAAATTGTGACGTCATTGAGATCCTGAAAACTTACATTCCGTCAGCCTTTCGCACAAGTACATCGATCACCATTTCTTTATCCTCCGCTCTCCATCTTTTCATCTCCTCGTCAGATTCAACAACAGATCTGATATAGTTTGCAATATCCTCGTCCTGTCCACTCTCCTTGTGAAGACAGACCGCGTGAGAGGACTCGGACAAGGACCCGAGGGTCCGTACTATGACCGCTTCAGGGCGACTGGTCACACACAGGCGGAGTGTTGGAACACCTAATTCGACAAGTTCCTCTACAAGTTTGATCACTTGGCCTCGGGGGGACGACATTCCTGTGTTCGGACATTCGTCCAAGGCATCCATGATAATGTAGGTCACCGGCTGCTCTGGGAGGCACAGCATGTCCACAAAACATTGCTTAAGCACGCGGATGCTGGGCTGCCGGGATCCTGCGTCATGCTTCGAATACAGGTCGGAAAGGATATGATAGCAACGATCTGATTTCGCGCTGAGCTGGTGAAGGATCGAAGTAAGCAATCCATGAATGCCCTGCTTGGCGTTATCTTGAAAATCGAAATAAAAATATGCCATGAGGGATAATCCAGTGTCGGAAATTGATTGGCATTCCTCGATGATAGTGGAGCTAGTTCAAGATCTCAGTGAAGCTAGATAACTGAACTTGGTGAGACACAAACCACAAGAGACTCTTTCCGCAACCTGCTATGTAGTTGTACCATAGGAATCATCAGTGAGGGCAAGAATGGGAGCAGGGCAGTCACGTACGTTTACCATAGATCCATAGCAGCGACCCGCTCTCTTTCCAGTCTTCGAAGACCCCCTGGGTGAACCAGGTGGCTGTTCCACTGTGATGACTTTCCCGCGCAATGTTGTGATTTTTAGACGGATCTGGAGGTGCGAGCCAACTTCGGAGATCCTTTTGTAATTGCTCCCCTGTCACACCAATTCAGCTTCGATACATACCAGCGGATAAAATAACGGAAAACAAACGTTTCAACTTGTTTATCTCGTTGGTGACTTCTTGCATGTTAACTTTAATGTACGCAGTGAGCTTGAGTAGCCCGCCACTATGCGCATGACACAAACATACCCAGGGCTTGTCGGATCTCATTTATTGAAGCCTTGCCGTCTATGTATACAACAGTTCGGTAGATGCCTTGCAAGCAAACTTGCAATTACGTACCGTCCATGACCACCTTCATATTGTTTACCAGACCGTGGACCACTTCTAGCGTTTGGACTCCCGTCATCCGAGCTTCCTCTTGGGTGAGCCGATCCAATCTCCGTAACACGGACTCGATCTCCGTCTCTCCCAACAATTTCTTTGCGAATTTCTCTGCAGAGTGTTCAGTAATCATGGGTTTTAAGAAACGAACACTTACTGAAACGGCCTTGCTTAATCTGTTTTGTAGCCAGAGAAAACACAGCGAGCACCTCGAGCAATATCTTGACCACAATATCGGTCATGATAGGTGTGAATGGGAATTGGGTATAAACATGAAGGCGTTTGAGGAAATTTGCGACACATTCAAATAGCTCAACAAGAGCATCATAGCTTGCGGTAACACCACTGACTGCCTGATAGAACGAAATATGGTGAGCATTCAGCAGAAAGTAAAAGGTATACATACGTTGAGCAAAATATCAACGCCGACGAATATTGCTTTTGCAGGTGGAAACGGTGCCTGTGGGCAGAAGTATAAAATTGTAACGAGAACAGACAGATTATTTGGGGGGCTCACGTGAACAAGGGCCTCTCCAAGGGTACCAGAAACTGCATGGAGGAACTGGACTACAGGGTTAAGGCAGTTGATCAATTTGCGATTCTCGTTCCGATAAGCATTGAATCTGTCCGCTCTGTCTTGCAGTAACTGAAAGATTGCGTTTACAGAGTCACAATTCTGAATCTGGTTTGCGAAGGGATGCTTGGTAAGGTCTATTCCAGTCTGGTTTGCGTAGTCGGCCAATGCACCTTTGATAAGCTGAAAGTTAGAAGAGGTTGTCAACTCGGACATGGGGCTAGCAGATAGCGTTGGGGTGGTGAGGAGAGATGATAGATAGGCAAGATATTGGGCGGGAGGATTTGAGCCGCAGTTCAAGTTAGTATTGTATACTGACCAGGACTGTCAGCGCTAGCGATGGTAAATGCGTCCAGGGGCGGAGGGTATGGCGCTTTTTGGACAAGTGGGATAGACGCGGAGCGCCCTTAACCCTAGATATTATCGATCGCTTGATACACACCGACCGTGATCTGACGCGATCTGAGGATTAATCGATCGATTATAAGCGACCGGGGCCCGGCCCGCCCGGGGGACTCCTCTTGGACTTGGAAAAAAACGTTGTGCCAAGTCACAAGAACCCCACAGCCTGAGAATCGTCATGGCCTTCTGGGTCGCAATAGAGCCGAAGTTTGAGTGCTTGCTTGAGCCAAGGTCATTCTCATCCTTCAGTTGTAACCTTTTCTGGTTCGTGACCAAGTCCGAGTCTCAACGTTCTCAACAACGGTGACTACAGTACAGTAAGTTGTTAGTACCGGTACGACTCATCTATTACTGGCACTAGGACTCCCCGGACCTGCGAAAACTTTGTATACGTCATTATTCCGAGGCGTTACCCTTTCAACTTCGATATCCCATCGATCTGCCGTTAACGAATCGTCCTTAGGCTGCGTATTGTCGCGGTCCCTACAACCAAATGTAGTACGTCCGCCTCAGGTGGGTGCTCCTTCCCATGCTCCGCACCGACTCATGTCACTCAATCAAGACGAGATCCACTCTAGGTACACGATTTTACAAATGCTGGAACGTCGAAATACCCAACTTGGGGTCTGACATCAACAGAACGCTGGTCCCCTCACTCGCATGTGCCGATGGGCGTAGCAGACAGCCATGTGTCCTCAAGGTTGGAGTTCTTTCTGGCGTTAGTCCCAACGCCATACTTGGTCGCCTTCCAGGGCTGGTCTGTAACGGGGCCTTTCACAGGGAGTAATCATCGGCTGAAGGTCCCCAATTGCTCAAGCCATGCGAAGAGGTTCAACTTTACATAGCTTGTGACCTGGTGGCCACGCCCTAGTCGAATCCAGCACGTTCATTACTCCCTCACTTTTATGAGA